>CM056594.1:34194997-34249997 GCA_029721355.1 Tegillarca granosa | reverse complement strand
ACTGCTGTTAGAAAAATTACCCTTGAAGCCACCAGGGACTCGGCCTGTTTTACTGCAGCTTGTGTTCCATAAAACCTGTTTCCCTGAAAGAGCAAAAATGTACAAATTTTTAATTTTGTTGTTAGTAAAAATTTGAAAAAAAAAAAAAAAAAAAAAACAACAAAGTTTCACTTAACTGTGAGAGGACATTGCGGTTTACATACTTGGCTAGGATTTTTGTACCAATAATATACATGGTTCTAGGCAATTCAGTTCTCGACAAGACATAACCGCTTCAGTGGTTCAGTGGTAGAGTGTCTGCCTCAAGAGCAGGAAGTCATGTGTTCGAACTATGACTGGGTCATACCCAAGACTTTAAAATTTGAGTTACTACTTCCTCAACTGGCACTTGACATCAGGAGGATAGAGTATCCACTGGTTTACCTGGTTCAAGGATAATGGACTGGGGGAGTAGTATGCTTGCCTGCAGATACTGATTTGATGAGCTAGAATTTAAAGGATTAATTATTTGTTTATATACAATTTTCAGTAAAAATTACTAAAAATTAATAGCCTAGACCCTCAAAATAATGATATAATGGGCTCATAGTAAACACCACAGGAGTGTCTTGACGTGGCATGTGTGGTTTCTCCAACATTTGGTAATAAGAGCGATAAATATCTTTTCAGTGGGAATGTTTTAATTTACAACACATCACTGGCAATCGATTTTAACAACTGTACCGTGTCAGTCTTTCACGTAAGGAAACTTTCCAATTGCCTTTTGTGTTTAATCCATTTTATTAAAAAATATTATGAACTTATATCTAGACTTGTTTTAAATAAGTTTTCATTTGTATTTTTTGTTGTCAGTGCTGAAGGTCAAAAGAGAAGTCAGGTTCTAAATGAAAAGATTAACAGTTGCAAAAGCATTAATTGACAACTAAACTGTCTTTACAGATTTCAATATCAAGTTATATACCCGTAAAGATCGGGCGATGACCCGAGAGGCGACAGAAGTCATTTTCTCCTGGATAAAAATGGAACACCGGCTGCAAATTACATCTAATGGCTGCTAGGTCACGTGACCCCGTTTTAAAATCTTATCTCCCTTCTGAGTTCTTTCGATGGATAGTTTCCTACTTTTTCGGGAACACCAAAAATCAGCGACAGTCACTTCTAGAATTAAAGATCTGCGTGGTTTGATTGTATTCGTCTATATGTTGCTTGATTTTTGTCTTCTTGTAAATATCATCATTTTTAAATGTGGTTTCGAACGTTCATTCGGTTTTCATAACTGTTAAAAAGCATTTTTCTGTATTAGATGTCATTTTTCTATTTATTTTATGATATCACTTAATTAGAATAACTTATATCACCAAATCAAATCACTTAATATAAAAACGAATTAGTTATCACTACTTTAACCAGGGACGTATATAGCTAGATAATGTTATAAGTCCCTGCTTTAACTTGGTCACGGAATTAGAATAATTCATATCAATGATATCAAAACTCGAAATAGGGATGATAATTATTTAATCGACGAAGAAGTGGAGCTATACTAATTGATTTTTTCATAATAAATAATAAATAAATAAATAAATAAAATAATAATAAAATAATAATAATAAAAAATCGACAGCCCTACACCACACAAGTGTTAGAAATGTTGACTTTAAATGTTTACATTTAGTGGGTACGTATTGCATAAGCTACGATCTCAAACATGGAGGGAAGTTTCGAATCTACATTGAAAAGGGTTCTAGACAAATTAGCAACGCCACAAAGACATGTTAAAGACGACACTTGTCTCGAGAAATTATTAGATGTTCTTGAAAGAAATTGTAAACGTTTTGAGAATAAACCATTCATCTCTCTCTCTCTCTCTCTCTCTCTCTCTCTCTCTCTCTCTCTCTTCTCTCTCTCTCTCTCTCTCTCTCTCTCTCTCTCTCTCTCTCTCTCAAACGTATTTTTATTTACAATTTTTCTCTTAGCTCTTATAGGACAAATCGAAAATTATTATGTGAACTGATGAACAATTCGATGTGTATCCACTTCTCCTTTATAAAAGAATTACAACAAGGGGAAAATACCAGTAGGTCAGGCCCTGAATTTGGATATTTTCCCTGAAACCTCTGTACCATTTTTCTAGTTTAACATCTGTGTATGACTAGCACCTGATTTTCAAAAGGTGACTGGTAGATTCTTTTAAGGCATTCATAGTAATCTTTTTTGTTGTTGGCCTATCTCCAAAAACACCAATTTTCTTCCAAATTGTTTTCAGGTTTCTTGAAACTTATATGACTGTATGCACTATCTGCAAGGGGCATGGTCTGAGCCATCATAATTGTTGCAAACAGAGTATCTGATTAACAGGCTGTCACACCATAGAAACAAGGTGTAACACCATGCAGAGCTACATAAAGTAGCACCATACCTATTTTTTTGTGCTACATTTATTTCACTTATCACTGTTGAAGGCCTTGGTGCTCTTTTCAAAGCCTTTGGGTATATGAAGCTCTTGTGTATTTGGTTGCCTGTAAAATAACTAGTAAAACCAAAAATCTGTCAAAGTTTTGTTTTAACAAATAAATAAGATCTTTAAATGCTAATTTAAATCCACACAAATAAATTGAGAATGTTAATTGTGCTAAAATGTGTACATGCTAAAATTAGTACGTTTACAGTATTAAGTTCCTTAGTTTATTGGCTTAAAATATGATTCCTACTGATTTTTTAAATTTTAGATTTCCAACCTATTGTAGCTTTGTTATGTTTTAAGTTTCAGTTAAAGAACAGATCGAGGATTCTGGAATTTTACAGTTTTTAATGTCCATAGAGACACAACAACAAATTGGACCAGAGATTGTCACATTTGGTATTCAAGTATTTAGTGTGATTGCTCAAAAGAAGGAAGTGGCATGTCATTTTCAAAGTCATTTCAGAAGTTTCATACAACATGTTATGATGGAGAAAGACATTGGCCACCCATCTATAGGAACAGCCTTATATATATCTTTAGAGAAGATGCTTCAGAAAGGAGAGTTGATAAATATTTGTTCAACGGAGGGTAATTAATTTTTAGCTTACCTGACCGAAAGGTCATGTGAGCTTATGGCATAGCGCAGCATGCGTATGTGCCTGTGTGCGTGCGTGCGTGTGTGTGTGTGTGTGTGTGTGTATGTGTGTGCGTCATTAACAACTATGTTTGACTTCTCCAAAACTGCTGGACAGATTTCAAATGATACTTGGACAGAAGCATATAGGGGTCGGTGCAATTCAGATTTGTTCATGTCGTTGCCATGGCTACTAAAACTAGGTCAAGGTGACCTAGGGGTCCAAAAATCTTAAAAAATCTTCTTCTCTGAAACCAATGATTGGAGGAAAAATCTGATGTGATATTTGGCTTCTCTAGGGTCTTAAGCCTGTAGATTGTTCATTTCGTGAAATTTAGTTGAAAAATGGGTTACGCGTTTTTTGCGTTTAATTTTAAAAATTTCATTAAATGGCTTCAAATTGTTATAACTTGACTATTTGAACAGATATTGACATGGGTTTTTCAGTTTTCACATTTTCTTGAAATAACCTTCTAAATGGGTTGAAGGTCAAAGTTCAAGGTCATGACCTAGTTTGTAATTTTGCAGTTTTAGGCTATTTTCTTGCAAATTTTAAGAGATTTAGGAATTCAAAACATTTTCTTCAAAATTTTAAGAGATATATAATATCAAAACATTGTTAAAATGTCAGCATGACAAAATTTAAAAAGGTGCAAAGTTTTGTAACTAAATGATAATGCATGTAGGAGTTGTTGCCCCTGAAATGTTATTTTTTGCTTATAAAATCTAAAATTGTGCATTAGCTTGAAACTATTAACTTTTTGCATAGGCATATATATAAGAATATTATAGGTATTTGTATGACGATCACGTTGATATATGGCTCAAGGTCATATGTTCAAAGGTCAAGTTCATAGATGCACAAGAAGACTTAAATTGTGAATTATTTTGAAAACTATTAACTCTTTGCATAGGCATATATATTAGAATATTGTAGGTATTGACATGACAATCATTTTGATATATGGCTCAAGGTTATATGTCCAAAGGTCAAGGTCATAAGTGCATAAAAAGACTGAAATTGTTAATTATCTTGGAAACTATTAACTTTTTATATAGGCATGTATATTAGAATATTGTAGGAATTGATATGGCGATCATTCTGATGTATGATTCAAGGTCTTACATTCAAAGGTCAAGGTCATAGATGCACAAGAAGACAAAAATTGTTAATTATCTTGAAAACTATTAACTTTTTGTATAGGCATATATATTAGAATATTGTAGATATTGACATGACAATCATTTTGATATATGGCTCAAGGTCATATGTTCAAAGGTCAAGGTCAAAGGTGCATAAAAAGACTGAAATTGTTTATTATCTTGGAAGCTATTAACTTTTTGTATAGGCATTTATATTTGAATATTATAGGAATTGATAAGGCAATCATTCTGATATAAAATTTAAGATGACATTTAAAGGTCAAGGTCATAGATGCACAAGAAGAAAAATTGTTAATTATTTTGAAAACTATTAATTTTTTGTATAGACATGTACATTAGAATATTGTATATATTTTTGCAAATGATTTTGGCCATATCCTCAGGTGAGTGTTTAATGCCCAGGGGCCTCTTGTTTTGATTAAAATAATTGTGGCATGTGTTTAATGAATATATATATATATTGAAAAAAATAGATAAGAAACATATCCCACTGGAGGTCCAAGAAGGTCAAAATTCTCGTTGACATTAAATTTTGTGGAATTTACTAACTGATTAAAAGAAAATGAAATTTAACCACCCACCCACCCATTCACCCAGACATTTGTGATTTTACAGTACTTTATTGTTGTAATGGAATTCCCCAGTGCACAGCATGGTACCTGATGGCACAAATAGTATAAATACACCAGTGCCATCAGCAATAGAATTGCATAGGGTGACGTTTTCCTGTAAGAACTGAATTTTGTTTTTCACAATTTTTTTAAAGCTATCCATTTTATTCTGCACAAATGTTGAGAGCTTGTATTGATTATATGGTATGGCGGCGAGTTCTATTAGCAAACAGTTTAGTATACTACATATTATGAATTAAGATACATAATTTGATGACATATTTAAAGTTTATTAGCATATGATTGATTCATAGCCATTTTATTTTGATTTTCCAGAATTTCTCAGAAAATCATGGATCATTTTAGAAAATGAAAAGAGTATTTTCCTGTCAAATGCTGTGACTAAATTTATTATCAGCCTTACAAATACTATAAGTTGTAATGAAGATATCCATGCCAACAAATCAGAATTTGTCCAAGGAATATTGAAAAGACTGCTAAATTATATAGAAATCTTTAATGGGAAGAGTCCAATAAATACAAAGAATAAATATTCTAAAACAGGAAGTCTGGTTTGCCATTGTTTGAGAATTATGAATGGAATTATGGGTAATTTTGAACAGAGCTGTACAATTCTCAGTGATATTAAACAAAATATCATAAAGATCTTACAGCAAGAAAATGGAGAATTATTTGAAATAGCATTAGAGATTTTATTAGTATTTTATAAGTAAGTATTTTTTTCATTATATATCAAGGGAAGATGTTGTCATTGATTTTGTTACAGTGAAATATATATTTTGTGTATATGAACAAAATAATAATTTTTCAATGCACTAAACAAAATATAACAAAAAAGAGTAACTTTGAGTCAAAAAACCCATAAAGATTTGAAGTTTAATTTGAGTTGCCTCCCTTAGAATATAGAAGCTATGGTTTGATCTGTCTCGCTCACACACACACACACACACACACACACACACACACACACACACACAATTAATTTCTATGATGAGGAGATAATTTGCAATTTTAAGTCTTATTATAGTAAATAGTTTAATAATTCAAATTTTTGTCAGAAAGAATATGTGAAATCACACAAGTGTACTTGTGTAACAAATTGCTATACCACACAAATATTTTATTCTACAATATGTACTATTAATATCTTTTCACACCTATATTAATTCTGAATTTCCTCTGATACTAACACACTTTGTGTCTATTGGCTGTGTGTATGGTCAGAACAATTTCCTGATCAAAAACCTGGGATTTTCCAATACCATTTGGTTGTCAGAAAGTGGCCAAACTTTCAGATCAACTGATCATTTAAATTACCCATATTCATAAATAATGTTATTAATATCATACAGGCACAACAAAGAAAGCCACCACTCTTTAACAACCGAGCTGCAGAAACTCTTAACAGATCTAAGCCAAGAAAGTTTTTTTAAAGCACAGAAAATTTCTTTAGTTCTTCTCATTAATAGGTAAGTTTCATAAATCATTTCAGCATATGGACACAAGAAAAGAAAGCTTTTATTCAGGTACATGTATATTTTGTGTATGATGTTGTTTCAAAATAGTGTATTGGACACTTGATTTTTTTTTTCTGTTAATACAGTAATTGGATTGGATTATGGGAGTTAGATTTCTATTACTTATACTGAAGCAGTCCTGCATGGTGAAGGAAACTGTAGTGTACTGAGAAAACTACTGAACTTCAGTGGAATTTGAACCATGGCAGTGAGAAACATTGTGATCCTCAAGTCTGCAATTTAGATCACTAAGCCATCAAGGCCCCTTTAATGCTGTAATTATTTATAGTTTTTATAAACCAAAGTACCTCTATATAAAAAACACATGTCCATTTAGTCCACTGTTTTAAGGCTTTTTAACTTCATATGTCATACAGAAAGCCATCTTTTAAGAAAGCACCTGTCTATCAAGTCCATAGTTCTGAGGTCCCCTGAAAAGTCGGGTCTTTATATATACAGGTTTTACAGTTTTTATCAGATATATAAATAGCAAATAAATGTTCATCTATAACAGGGTTCACTTATATACCGGTACATGATACCTATCAGTAATTGTGTCATGCTTCGAGAGTTCATGGGTTTGAACCCAAGCTGGGTCCTACACAAGATTTTAAAATTTGACCTATTTGTGATTCAGTGAATAGCTGAAAAAATTGCTGATGTGACATTAAACATTGCAACTAAAAACTAATTTGCTTTCTCAATAGTTTTTTTTTTTCATGATAATATTGGATCCTCCAACTGTGTGTGGTTATAACAATGAACAAGTTTATATTATTGTGAATTTTTTTAACTCCTGAAGTTTATATTATTGTGATTTTTTTAACTCCTGAAGTTAAAAAAAGGTTTCTTAAGGTTTTATTTTATTTCATTCTGAATCATATTTTGATGTTTTTTCACAATTAAAACATTGATTTTATTTCAGGTATTTCATAGACTCTGATGAAATATTAATCAATACCATTTTGTGTCCTCTTCGTGTAGTCAATGAGATGAATAGCGTGGACCATAAAATTTTTGATGCAAATCAGGATGGATGTTTGAAACAGATGGGTAAAAAAACTGACTGTACTTTACTACTCTGCCATACAGTAGACTGCTTAGCTACATTATACCTTGATAAAAAATCTCTGATAGTAGTGGAGAATATTAGTTTAGACCAGTTTGAAGTCTGTCAACAAATTTTCAAATTATTGGAATGTACCACAGAGAGTAGTGTCACCATGACGATAAACCATAACAATATACTCTGCAACAGAAAAGTACAACAAAGATGTCTGGATTTTATTATTAATGGTAAGTACGGCAAAACTTGTGTAAAGTATAGAAGAAATGGAAATATTGCAATATCAATTTCTGTAATATCTAGAACATCTATGATATGAGTTTTTGAAATACTGTGGACAACTCCTCCTTCAGTTTCTGGAAAATTGGTTAAGGTCTGATAATTATGGCGTATAATATGAATTTCACCATGTTTTATTCTGTTTTTCATGCACTTAAATTTTACAGTATTTAATATACATTTGGCTTCAGTATGACAAAATAATTACCAAATTCAACTCGTATCAGTTACATGAAAAATGCATTTCCACTCAAAGTGGTTCTTAATGCGAGAATGATTGGGTTTCTCATTGTCTCTGACATTGTCGCCAATACTTCCATATTCTTTCTTTCTAGCTGCTAGTCAATCTCCAAAATCCTACTCGCTAACAAACCCATCACTCTTTTATTCCTCATGACAATTATGTAAACAATCATCTGCTACAGTAGCATATTCTACATCAGCTGGGCAACCCTTTAATTGAGCCAAAGAAGTTTCATAAGGATAAATTTGTTCCAAGTAGCTGGTCTGATATTGACATCAGACTGGTGACCAGGCATGTGTGGTCGGTGTTATGGATCATTCGAATTTAGCTGTGTCAAGGTATGCAGGAATTATGTATTTAGTACTAAGTACATGTGATGTATATGATAAATGGTGGATAACACTAACATCAGTTGCTGGAAGACTGAATTGTTCTGAGTACCATTAAATCTGATGTCAATTTTCTGAATATCTGGAACAAATCCGACATGGTTTCTGGAATATCTTGGATAACTCTGACATGGTTTCTGGAATATATTGGATAACTCTGACATGGTTTCTGGAATATCTTGGAAAACTCTGACATGGTTTCTGGAATATCTTGGATAACTCTGACATGGTTTCTGGAATATCTTGCATAATATTTTGGTTTCTGGAATGCCAAGGATAACTCTAAAAGAAAACAATTTGACTGTAAAAATTGAGGCAATAGATTAAGGTTTTACTGTATGCTGTTTCATACCCGCTTTTTAAAAAAATTTTGATAGGCAAATATTAAATGTTCAGATGGACCAAATGTGAAGGTGAGCTACATGACCATTTACAGTACATTACATGTAATGATGATTTATACCTTACTTTACAGATCCATCCCAGTTTATAAGAATGCAGTCTGATCTTGCAGCTGTGTTAATCTGTATAATAAAACAGACAGACCTGGATAATGTGGTAAGCTGTAATATTAATTTCATGTTGTTTTTTTTTAAATTATGGGCTCTCTAAAAATGTTCTTATTCATCATAGAAATTGTCAGGCCTGTTCCTTAGGTTTGCATGAATTTGCCTTTTTTTATGAATATTGGACTCTATGGCTTTTGAATTTGCCATTTTTTATGAATTTTTGACTCTATGGCCCATTAATTTAAAGTGTAACCTGGTTGTCTAAAGTGTGGCTTACTAATTTCAGCACCTGACTGTATATGTTTGAGCCCCATTGCCGTCATAATTAAGGCTTTAAAATTTGAAAAAATTTTTATCATGTGCCAGGATAATGTGACTTGCTCTTATTTAAGATCGCTGAAAAAATTGCTGATGCAATGTTAAACAACATTTCAATCCATTAACCGATCAATATCTCCGACTAGGCTGTAATTACACTCTGGAAAATCTTGGTGTGAGAAAGGTTCTCAGTTGGCTTGCTGAAGATTGGTGGAGAATCTTGATTAGGACGTAAAACAACAGTACTCCACTCCACTCGTAACTTTATAAAAATAAATAAATAAAAAAATTGAAATTTGAAAAATATCCCATCTTTATCATTTTTCTTGTTTGATTTTCGTGGTAGAGCTGAATTGCTTATTATTAACAAATTTGATAACTAACTTAAAATAATTTTTTGTAGAAATTTTCGTAATTATATTTCAGACGTACACTAAATGTCTTGATTGTATGTTGACTGTAATGCCAGTAATATGTGAAAGGACAAATAGTGATAAAAATGGTCATCAAGATTTAAACACAGAATTTTCTCGGATTATGCAGTGCCATTTATGTGACTTAAAATGGGAGATAAGAGATACTATGGTAGAATTCATCCATAAAGTCATGAAAACTTATCCAGGTAATTTATTTTCTTTTTACAAATTCAATTAAGTGGTTTAATCTTACTATACCTTTAAAAGGGAAACAAATGGAGTAATTTCAACTTTTTGGGTTCTTGTAATCTTGCATCTTTTAAAATACAGGATTTTATTGGTTCTGATTTTTAAATTTCTGTAATGCATGCAAAATATATGTATTTAAAAATCTCTCATTGAAATCAGGTGTTGCATTGGTGAGAAAATTGACAGGTGTTAGTATATAAATCCCCAACATCTTGATGCCTTTGTTTCTCCAAGATTTGCTCTTTGCATTTCATAAAGGTACGTGCAGTATGCCTCTTTTGCAGTATAATGTTACAAAGTAGATTGGAGAAATCACATTTACTCTTTATGTGTTTCACTTGTATGGAGGTGGTCACTCAGGATCTTGGAGGAAACTTAAGTGGCCAGAGAAAAACCATTAACCTTTAGAAAGTGAGCTGACGATTTTTCTTACATTAGAGTTTGCCCATTTGGGATTCTAGTGTGGATGAAAAGGGCTGAGATTCCTAAGCATATGCTATAGACCTTTTGTCTACAGAGTCTACTGTATCCAAATGGTTTATGATGTTTAACTTCATCGGTATGAGCTTGTTTGCCATTGCTGTTTATATTTCATATAAAAGAAATTTTAAGATCGTCATTTGATTTTTGTGATGTTTTTATTTTTCAAGGCAATTCCATAGTTACAAATTGGCTGGTAGAAGAGGGACTACCATCGTTGCTATGGCAGTCTATATCTGATTCTGAGAGTTATGTTAGAGCCTCTGCTATCTCCTGTCTACAGTCTATTCTGCAGTCTGATATTTTACAACAAGATCTGCTTCACCATTTAAATATTACCTTGGTAAGAAATGCTCTCTCTCTCTCTCTCTCTCTCTCTCTCTCTCTCTCTCTCTCTTTTTCTCTCTCTCTCTCTCTCTCTCTCTCTCTCTCTCTCTCTCTCTCTCACACACACACACACACACACACACACACACACACTTTGGAGATCTGCTTTCTTTTGTCAATAATCCAGTTTACAAACAGCTATGTACAGAATGTATTACCTTGGTAAGGCATATGCACACAAACGTACACACCTGTAGATATCTTACTTTAAAAGCCATACTTTCTTCTGTCATCTCCCAGACATGCTTTTTAATCTAGAAGCATCCCTCTTAATTGATTGTATAACCGTTAGTGTCATGCACCCATATTTTAATAGTTCTTTTTAAAATCAAGTAATGTATAAGTATTTATATAAGCATGTATTATATTTGGCACTCCCGAGGGTCTCAAATATTTAGCATGTAGTAATATTTGCACTGTCATGGTTTCCTATCAGACAGGTGAGCAAAAATTAATGTTGAAGTGTTTTAATATTGGCAGAAATTAATTTAAAGCCAAAAGCGCCAAAAACAAAAAATTGTTATAAAGTACATGATGGAACTTTTTCAATTCGGAAGAACTTAAACAAAATTTATACTTTAATACTTTGACCTAAATACATACCAAAATGCTTTTAACAAATAATTTGTTACCATGGCAACTACATAAAAATATCATACATCATAAAAAAAAGGCATTTTCACAGAATCAGATGATCAACAAATCTAATATGTACATGGCAAATATACATGAATTTATTTAACCCTTATTAACCCTTAAATATTCCCCTTTTTTATATTTTGAGAAAATCAAGGTACATTTTCAAGAAATTTGGGTAGTATGTCATTTTATTCATTCTAAAAGCACATGCCAACATAAAGAATGGTCTCCAGGTATTGAAAGTTTATTAAATGGTGCAAGACCTTAAACAGGAAAAAATAATGTTTGGGTGAATCAGATCAGTGTAAATTTTGTTCAATCCGTTAAAGTTCTTGCCCATAACAATACTACAAACTATATCAACCAATTTTAAAGGGAAAGTGTAAATTAAAGATTGTTGTTATTGATGTAATGTTGATTAAGGTCACATCACAATTTTTTTTTGCTATTTATGAGCAAGGTTATTAATCCCTGAAGATTAATATTTATCAAAAAAAATACCTGTTTTATGTGCCATATGTGCACATTCCGGAATTCATTTCTCATCAATTACACCGGGGGCAAAAAAGTTGATTTAGCATTAATCTAGGGACAAGTTTGTGTATGAGATGTATAGTGTGCATTGTACTAGCACATATTTAGGTCAAATGTTTGTTTAGGTTCTAGCTCACGCAGTTGGTATGCTGCAGACAAGCCTACCACTCTCACAATCACATTATCATGGCACATATTGAACAAGTACATGTTCTTGTCTTCTTAATGCTGAGCACCAGGCAAAAGAGCAGTATTCCAAATTGAATTTTTGGACCTGGTCAGACCTGGAACCAATAACCTCCCTCTAAAAAGTGAACGCTCTGTTGATGAACCCCAGAGGAGGTCACAAACAAAAGACCTCTGAGTTTAATATGCACTGCTGTTGTTAGTTCCCTCTACCAGCCTTGTCATCACTTATGTCTGCTTCATAATCTTCTTACAAACAGTACAACTTTACACATAAAACGAATGCTAGTTTTAACAAGAAAAATATTTGATTTTGGGATTGCAGACTGCAGTTGTTCAACAACAATATTTCCAAAGTATTGAATCATTTTTTTAATTCTTGTATTTATATTATACATTGATTTATAGGATGACCTTGAAGAGAAAGTTTTGGATATTTTGGTAAATGACTCGGAAGCATTTGTTCGTAGATCAGTAACATCCTTAATTGTTGCTGTATATCCAAATAATACCATTGTGTCAAGTAAGATTAAACAGTTGATTTATAATGTTATGTTGAAAAATGTTGATGATTTTGATTGGGAAGTGAAACTTAAGACTTTGGAATTCTGGCAGTTGTTGATTGAAGAAGAACTGAAGATTTATAATGACAGAAAAAATTGTCCACTAGACAGTATCCCTTCTTATGTATCTGGTCTGTATCAGGAAACCAGTAGAAGAGCCAAGCTTCAAAACAAAGATGAATTAAAGACTGTGATCAGTGGTATTAAAAAACTTCAAGATATAGGTTGTTGGGAAGCCTTATGCAAGCTTATGGAAGACTATGATCAAAGTGTTTCAGAGCAGACATGTAAACTTGTAATTAGAGTGAGAGATTTTATTAAGAGTAAAACAGAATTGGAAGATTCATTTCATAGTAGACCAAATGCAGCTATTAAACAGGAAAGTGAAATATTAAACACACATTGTGATAGGTTTAACAATATGAAGAGAAAATCTGACAATCAGAATGGACATAATGAGCATGTGAGTAAAGTTGCTAGAATGGAAAAGCATGAAGACCAGAACTCACACTATGAGACGGAACTTCCTGATATTGTTTTAAAACTTTTTAATGAAACAAAGTTAGATTTAGTTTTAATATCATGTAAAAGTCGTGATTTTTCAGATGAATATGATGAAAATCCATTATCTTTGTTGGAGGATATTTTAGCAGATTTAGAATCACAGGATCAAGAAGATGATGGAGATAATGTTGTTGATTGTTACTAGGATTTCTGCTGGCAGATATTACTGAAAGAATTAACTTATCTTAGGTGTAACAATCAGCATTGCTGGTCAATATATAAAGGATTTTGATCTAGAACTTGTGCAGACAAGGTATAGGATTTGGACGATATATTGATGTTTGATTCTGATTCATAGCTTGAATTTTTAATACATAGTGACAAACTGTTAAGAAATGATTTGTTTCACTTTGAATTCGGGGAATTTTCATGTTTGGTTTGACATTTATACACACACCAGAAGCAATGAAAAAAATGAAACATGGATGCTGATTGAGTTGTAACAAACATTATTGTCCCCAAGGTTCACATAGACCTAAAAAGTCCTTGATTTTTTCACCATCTTCAAATTTCCTTAAAGTCTTAGATTAGTCTTTAAAACAATTTTAAGTCATAGATTTTTAACCAGATTAAATGTGTCCTTTGATACATGTTCATACTGGTATCCACTTAAAAGCAGAAAAGGAATGACTATTTTGCTGCTAGATTATATGTGATAATAACACAAACAAGAGTTGTCTCTCATTTTTTAAGATTTTATTTGGTAGTTCTTGGTTGAATTCTGTAAACCCTTTCAAAATGAATAGGAAGAGTCCAATGTAACCCAAAATCAAGGACTTAATAGTGGTCGCACCAAAATTAAAGTGTTTGTTTTACACTAAATTGACCTAAAATTTTAACATAGTGACAAGAATCAACCTGCATCAAAATAGTAAATTATTCTTTTTCTTATAAATGGGAGATTATTGACACTTACATTGCATGTTTTAACCAGCAAGCATAGATATAGTGAACACTTTCTGAAATTGAAAATAATGTCAAATTTTTCTAGAATTCTTTCAGAACAACAACAACAACAACAAAAGTATAGATGAAATTGTTTTAAAATCAGATGCAGCTGATATTGTTGTTAATGAATGGATATTTTGTCTACTAATTGCGCATACCTTGAACATACTTAAATAGCCCTCAGAAAAATCCTTTAATTTTTAGCCTGTACTTGTATGAATCCTGGTGCTTTTAAAACCCAAGTTTAATGTCTAGTAGTATGTTCTACATTTTTTTATTGAAATAATAGATAAAAGGCACAAATAAATCTTCTGTAATATTTATATTTTATCTTGAGGTTACCGTAAACCCACTTTTTTCGTGTGCTACTAACTTTCACATTTTTCGCGAGGATGAAATAATCACCCAAATTTAATTGTCGAGAACTTGTTTCCAAAAATGATATTATTCGAAATGAAAAATGTAAGCGACAATAGTGGAGACAAAAGAAAAAGGTATACTACTATCAATTAAATTTATTTTTGAAAAGACAATAAATCATGTTATACATTGTAATTTACAAGATTTTGCTCAGGAACACATATTTCTATTTTTTCTAGGGACTTTGATACATTTTGATCTAGTTTTCAATTTTTGAAGCCTTGTACAACCAACATGATTATGACCACAAATAATAATAAAATATTATGTGCTTTAACAATACAACAAACACCAAACACTAGTGAGAATAAATCACTTGTTTTTAATTGGAATTATATGGCTTAATATACTAGTACATACTCCATATAGTAACGTGTGTGATCATGCGTTTACACAACAGTCAAAACATTGTTTACGGAAGTCCGTAACAGATACCAGCTTTATTACCTTTCACGAAAGTTAATAGTCGCGATATAGTTTTGGTAGGAGAATCGTGAAAATTAATAGCCATAAGTATATATGTGAAAGTCTATATATACATGTATATTAAGGTCATGTCCTTTTTTGCCTTTGTTTTTTCTAGTTTATTTTTATAAACTTATCAACATGCAGGCTTTTTTTAATTTTTGCTTACAGTTACCTTTAAAATAAGGTGGAGGTCATGGCTATTACAACGTTTATAGCCAATACCAATTGTTCTTGAACCTAAGTTTTAAGTTTTTAAGTTCTATACCCATGTTTGAATATTTTACAAATATTTTGGCTATTTTTGAAATAATTTTATGCAGACAGGAATTGGTTGCTTTTTTATTTGATTTTTTACTAATATGTCAAGGTGACAGAATTAGACCCATTGGCATCTTGTTTATGCTAGCAGTTGTATGTATTGATCATCATTTTATGTTTTAACAACGTTTAACAAATATTATGTAATACACAAGATATAATGCTTCAGTAACCAACTGATAAAGCTAAATGGATTTTAAACAACTTAAGCCATTATTTGTTAGTTTCAGAAATCAATATAATATGCTAAACCAAAAAATTTTTAAAAAATTGAAAAAAAAGAAAAGAAAATTAAGACATTTTTAAAGATTTTTGAAACCAATGTTTTGGTTTCAATCTAATGTAAAATATAATATGAAAAATAAAGACAAAAAACAGTTTATGAAATAATTTGTAAGAAGAGGCATGACACATTTAATGTCCTCAATGTTAGAAAATCTTTATTTTTCCTTGGGGCCAAATTGGGGACATGAAATTTATAGATAAAAATTTTATAGATCCTTAGTAAATCAGATTATATAATTGACAGCATAGTGCTTGATTTGACTTGATTTTTTCTTGTTTTTACACATGTTACATGTTGCTTTTTATTGTGTTTAATACATCTTGACTGTAGTACGTATTACTTGTAAGATTTATTTTTACATTACCCACCTATAGTTTCAGTGGTCGTAATATTGAGATAAAGCTGAAACACTAACTAACTGAAAAATGATTCTTACTTCCACATTTGCAGTTTTATCACGATGTTTAGTGCAATAAATATATATTTGTATACATGTATCAATTTTTAATCCAGCTATGTATTTGTTCATCCATTCAGATAATTGGCAATATTATTTTTTAAAACTTGGAACACCACAATTGTCAATTGTCAACTTTTACTCTGAATTTCACACCAAGTAACACACACACACACACACACACACACACACACACACACACACACACCCCATTTAGCTGTGATATATCCATTTTAGCAGCGTTAAATGTTGCAATGTTGATGTAATTCAAATACATTTTTTTCAAATTAAATTTAACAAATTTAAAACAGAAACTTTTTAGCTCACCTGAGCTGAAAGCTCATATGAGCTATTGCGATGGTTCACCATCCATCATGTGTTGTGCGTTAACTTTTAAAATTTTAATCATTTCCTCTAAAACTACCAAAGCAAATTTGATGAAACTTGGTAACCATCATGCCTTGGTGAAGCCCTTTCAAATTTGCACAAATGAAGGAGTAATGTCTCCTTGGGGCCCCATAAGGTGGGAAATAGTGAAAAACTTTAAAAATCTTCTCCTCTGAATCTACAAGGTCATCTATTTTTAGATTTGCACGAATGGTAGCCATGGGGCTCAAAATGGGGAAATTGTAGGGCACTGAGTGGGGAAATTGCTAAAAATTATATATTTGACACTATATCTTGAAAACTATAAACTTTTTGTATAGGCATGTATATTAGAATATTGTAGGTATTGACATGACGGTCATTTGATATATGGTTCAAGGTCATATGTTGAAAGGTCAAGGTCACAGCTGCAAAAGAATACTTAAATTGCTTATTATCTTTAAAACTATTAACATTTTGTATAGGCATGTATATAAGAATATTGTAGGTATTGATTGGCGATCATTTTGATATATGGTTCAAGGTTATATGTTCAAAGGTCAAGGTCATATCAACATAGGAATACTAAAATTATTAATTATCTTGAAAGCTATTAATTTCATGCATAGGCATGTATATTAGAATATTGTAGGTATTGACATGGCGATCATTTTTATATATGGTTAAAGGTTATATGTTCAGAGGTCAAGGTCATATCAACATAGGAATACTAAAATTATTAATTATCTCGAAAGCTATTAATTTCATCCATAAGCATGTATATTAGAATATTGTAGGTATTGACATGACAATCATATATGGTTCGAGATCATATATGTTCAAAGGTCAAGGACATAGCTGCATTAGTTTACTGAAATTGCTTAATGATTTGGAAATTATTGATTACACTACAGTTACTTCATGTATATTATATCAGCTGTTTATAAACGAAATGTGAGTGGATATATTTCTGATTAAGTTTTATGGGAGTTCTTAACTTGAGAAAACTTTTCAAGTTTCTGTACTTAATACATTGTCTAATGCACTTTGCAAACAATATTGGATATATCTTCAGGTGAGCGTTAAGGCCCATCGGCCTCTTGTTATTTTAGTTATGTATTATATTGGAAAGGACATCGTTTTCATCTTCAACTTTTTTTTTAAAATTCATGTAAGTGTTTCTTGAGCATGATTGGTTTATGTCAAGCTGTTAAAAATTACGTGCCGCAAAAATTTCTGTGGACTTTTAGACATTTTTAGTTTTATCTTGTATATAATTAAATTTCGAGATGTAAATTAGATAAAATCCAAAAGCTGAATTTTTCAATTAATTTCTTAAAACTCGAATGAAATTCAATTTTATTTGTCATTGTAATTCCTTTACTAGATTTCATCGCCGTATATGCGTTAATTTACAAGACAAATCTAATTTTAAAGTGAAAAAAACCCCTCGGTTCTTTTAGCATTATGTGTTTCAAAAACATTTAGAGGACAACTACCATGAACGATTTAAAAAATGATTTTTTTTTCGTGTATGGCAAAACAGAAAAAAGAGCGCTAAAATTGTCACGAACTATTTAAAAACTATATTTATGGTCTAGAAAAAACCCTCGGTAGTTTTAGCATTATGTGTTTCAAAAACATTTAGAAGACAACAAGCATGAACGATTTGGAAAAATGAATTTTTCTTGCGTATGGCCAAACGAGAGAGAGAGAGAGATTGACACCAACTTTTTTAAAACCGTATTATTTGTAGTGAAAAACCCCTCGGTACTTTTAGCATATATGTTTCAAAAACTAGGGGACAAGTAGCATGAACAATTTTGAAAAATGAATTTCTTCTTGTGAATGGCAATGAGAGTAAAAATCGACATCAGCTATTTTAAAACACGGGGGAAATACCAATTTAATAATTTTGGCATCCGTCCGAGCCGGTACGCGCTATATTGCATCCGTCCAAAATTTTGAGAAATATTGTCGTGGTACGGCATCCGTCGGACAACACGTGGGAGAAGGTTAGATTTATTTGGTATGGAAAATGAAGCTAAACTAAGGTTTGAAACAATATTTTGTTCTAACGTGAAAATACTAAAATGATTGTTTATTCTTCTTTATGAAGTTTGAAATTGGGTGTTCAATATCCATGATATCTATGCAATTAAAGAACATCGAGGTTACTGCTAATTATTTATTACAAGTATCCTCAGAAATGCTTTTTAGATTGGGGATACTTTCCTATATGATTACTTTATCTGTATTTCTGTATAAGAACGTAAGGAACTAAACGGAAATCGGTTTTAATTACAATACTTTTTTTTCGGGCACGGCATCCGACTTTCAAAAGTAATTTCTGGTACGGCATCCGTTCAGTGGCAGTACGGCTTCCGTTTCAATTTTTTTTCTTAAATTTTCTTAATGACCATAGTGTCTGTAAAGTATAGCAAGTTGCTTATAAGTCATACTATGAGTTTCTAACATGACTAATATTCGTCTTTTAGACATGCATAGTTATTACTGGTTTCATGCTTATATGCGACGACTAGTTAATTGCTATGAAACGCACTTGGTGCCTTTTGAAGATTTTAAAGTGATTGGCTAGATGATGGTCTTTTGTGGCTGTTTTCACCGTATACCAAAATTATTTCATCCCAAGCTTTATTCCACAAATTTTTAGACACTGTCACTTCAATTGCTACCGTAGAATCCGGAGACCATACAATGAATAATAGCTTTGAGCACTTGTAGGCTGCCATTTCACTCAAAAACTAAATGACATAGTAACGGGGTAACGAATAATACACGGGTGTTCGAAAATCTTTCGGGGGTCTACATTTGGTTTCACACATATAGATGGGATCAGCATCAACTGATAAACGAAGACTACCATCAGGACTTGCAATCAGTAATAGTGATCCATTGTGAAATATTGCTTGACATACTTCTTCGACAAAATACAAGTTCGGGTAAATTAATGGCATGCTTTTTTATACTGTTGTCGCCACTGTATGTTTCTCATTGTCAACGCCAAATTCGATGTTTGACCTTTGTTCATCTGTAAATTCTTGTTTTGATTATTAGCAAATACAAAATCATAATGCTCTTGTTTTTTAAAGGATTTTTTCCAAGTGCATTGTGACACGTGCTACCAGTGACTTTTGCTTAAGATCTAATGGTGAACCACTCTTCAATACGTCGGTTAACATATAACGCCACTGACTACTGTCGGAAATGTCGCCAGAAAATCGACTAAGGGAACATAATTTTTCAAATTTTCTAAAACCGACTGCTCAAAATACCTCTCGTTTCCATTCAAAATTGCACCATAATGCAATAAATGGTTTACCAGAATCAGTCCTGTTTCTATATGCCTTTCGATGTCAAACTTGGTTGTACGAAGTGAAGAGATCAAAGGGAGATACTTAGATTTTTTCCAGTCTTGACCAGCGATATTAGGAAATTTTAGAATTGATCTTTCGACGCTTAATTTTTTCCCTTATACTTCCAAGTCGACAACCCATACGCTGTATAATAGTTTTGACAGAAGTCGTTTACGTATCTCTTGAAGTTGAAATTTCTTCTAATCTTGTTTTACCGCGGTTATTCAACATATCAAATTTAGAGAACAAAGTTTCAACTGCTTTTAAATCGTCCATCAATCTGCTCTTTTGCTGATTCAAAGTTGGTCCCGCCTCAAACCCCCAGCAATCAACGTCGCCCATGGTCTTACCCCGACCTCTTGCACTTTTTTTGCCATCAGTCGTCAATTTTGTCACTCTGCCTCTCATGACTGATGATAAATTACTAATTGTTTCACGGATCAAACCCGGCATCAAAGACTTTACACTTTCAAATTTGTCCATCAAATTTTGTCTGCTTGGAATGACAAAGTTCACATCAGATAGTTCTGGATTAAAATGACCTTTAGATTCAGAATTACCAACAATGTTACCAATACTTTTAGGGCCACTCATAAACCGGAGGAATTATCTTTTGAAGAGCTTGTAGCAAATTCTCCAAATGCGAATTGTCTCCTCATATTTGTAGCGCATTAACGTCGTAGAATCACTGCCATACCATTCTATCAAATCCAGAAATCGAAGATGACAAATATTGTCATACGGAAATATATCACTTGCGATGAGTTTACAATATTTCTTATAGGCCTCTAATTTACCAGATTTTTTTCAAATTGCTGATAATGAATGGAAGTAACGATCGTTACTCCAATAAATCTGATTCAGTAGCTTCATCAGCCATATCGTTGTCGTCATCGACATTATAGTCTTGGTCGCCGAAATTATGATCAGACTTTTCAACAAAGAGCTTTTTCACATGTTTATTCTGATCAATTATATCTTTATATGGTGTTTTTGGCTTTATTTTATTTTAAGCATGCGGGTATTTTCGCTATGGTAAAGAAATATTATTACAGAATCATTTTCTGACCGTAATCCCGTAAGTTTACCTTCTCTTTTAAGCTGATTTGGAACTGTGTCAGTATATGTTCTTTTAATATAGCCAAGTTTTCCAGTTTCACTATTCAAGGTTAATTTCCGCTACTGGAGTACATCGTGTGGATGCTTTTCACATGCGTGATTTAAAATATTTGTAAGCAGTTTGCAGGAATACTTGCAATGCGAACATGTATATTCATCAGGCATTATTATCTTGAACCCTTGTACTTGAAATTTGAAAAAATAAGATAAAAAACAAAAGGTAAAAAAAAAAAAACTTTTTGATAAACTATTCAATGGACCTATACATTTCGTTAACAATGCGGGAAACTTTTTGAACCGAAGTAGATATATTTTAAGACTTTTATTTGATGGATCATGTAATTTCTTATTTGTATTGATGTTTTGTCCGAATTTGGTCTTTAGGAGAAATATACAATAAACGGATGCTGGATCAACGGCATTTTGAAGTTCAACGGCTGCCGTACCAACACATGTCGGATGCCGTATCGCTAAAAATGAAAAAAACAATTTGAAACCTAAAAAATATTCAAATTTGGTCAAAACAAAGCTCTCTAACCAAATGTCTGAAGAAGCGAAATTTTAGTGTCTTTTAAACTGAAAAATTTGCATTTATACCATAGGTATTGAACAACTAAATCTCAAACTTCATAAAGAAGGATAAACAATCATTTTATGTAACTTCCACATTGGAGAAATTGATTGGAGCTTAATTCATAGTTGTTTAAAAGAAAATCGTTAAAATAGATAGTGAAATGTCATCTCAAACCTTAGTTTAGTGTCATTTTCCATACCAAATAAGTCTAAACTTCTCCCACGTTTTGTCCGACGGATGCCGTACCACGACAATATTTCTCAAAATTTTGGACGGATGCAATAAAGCGCGTACCGGCTCGGACGGATGCCAAAATTTTTAAATTGGTATCTCCCCCGTGATGAATGGTTGTGAAAAATCCTAGGTGTTTAAGCATGGTGTGTTTCAAAAACATTTAGAGGACAATCCAGATAAAAAAAATGAGAGTAAAAATTGACATCAGCAATTTTTAAACCAAGGGAATGGTCGTTACAGAGATATTGTTTTTTTTTTTTTTTTTTTTTTTTTTTTTTTTTGAAAAACGTCTACTCAAATGATTCAGTATTAGTTGCAAACATTATGAATCTCACGTGATATGTTGGTGAATCCCGCTAAATGAAGAATACAGGACGAGTTTTTTTTTTATGGACTTAGGAGCTACTGTTTATTTACCGTATAAAGGAGAAAGCGAGGAAAAACATATTTTTATAGATTTTTAGCAGAACGTTTACAAATCAATATTTTTTTACTTCCAACAGCCGATTAATTGCTAATACACGTATTCCCGTATTTGACTTAATGCCTAATTAAAATCTCTTCTCAAAAACAAAATGCAATTTGAGTAAGTGTTTAAAATGTTGGAAAATGACGAAATGGCGACACAATCCGGGTGCCATTGTGATGAGGAAAGAATTGATCAGATACATAGTTTGTAAAGGATTCAGAGAGAAAAAAGCCTAAATGATTCGTTAGGTAGTAATTCTATTATTTTTTTGACCAATTTAGTCCATCCCAGCTACGTGGATCTGCACTTACCAAGTCAAATTGTCTTTCGTCACAATATTACTTAGTCATTTTGTATTTACCATTTTGAACACCCAACTGAAATAGCATTTTTCGTGTTTAAGATATACAAAGCGAAAATGAACCAAAACGGTATTATAAGCAACAACATGAATCATGTAAAAAAAAAAGAAGAATCATTTTGTATTTACCATTTTAAACACCCAACTGAAATATCTTTTTTCATGTTTAAGATATACAAAGCGAAAACGAAGCCAAAACGGTATTATAATCAACAACATGAATCATGTAAAAAAGAAGAATCATTTTGTATTTACCATTTTAAACACCCAACTGAAATAGCATTTTTCGTGTTTAAGATATACAAAGCGAAAACGAAACCAAAACGGTATTATAAGCAACAACATGGATCATGTAAAAAAAGAAGAATCATTTTGTATTTACCATTTTAAACACCCAACTGAAATAGCATTTTTCGTGTTTAAGATATACAAAGCGAAAATGAAATCAAAACGGTATTATAAGCATCAACATGGATCATGTAAAGATAAGAAGAGTCATTTTGTATTTACCATTTTAAACACCAAACTGAAATAGCATTTTTCGTGTTTAAGAAATACAAAGCGCCGGAAAATGAAACCAAAACGGTATTATAAGCAACAACATGGATCATGTAAAAAAGGGAATTATTAATTTGTACTCGTTTCATGGAAAATTTGGAAAATATTTTAGTTTTTGATTTCTCTGATATAGGTTGAAACATTAGTGCTGTTTGCGTCACTATGTTTATGGTAGTGAATTATCCAAAGCTTTCAAAGAAAATGCGATTTACTTGTATTAAGTTCGGTATTTTTCTTTCTTTTGAGTGTAGTCGTAACCTAAAATCGCGATACGCAATCCGCAATTGACATAAAAAATATTTCTGTAGACAGGAAACTGTTGTTCCTATGGAGATTTACTTGTCCGAAATGGTGACGTTTACACCCGAAATGATGTTCTTTGTGACGCTTTACTCCGTCATATACGCAGGAAAATCAAATCATTTTCCTTGTTTTTTAATAAATCCCAACAGCAGCAATTTTTAACTGTGCGCAGAAATATACCATTGCAATCGCGGATAAGCATAACGGTTTTCATTGACTAGAACCAGTAAGTGAAAAATATCGAACTGAAATTAAATTTGTTGGATTTTCTATGAAAATGTAACACAGTGACTCAAAACAGTAGCCATAGCTACACACTAAAGTTGCCTAATTAAACAAAGCATTTAAGAGCTGATATCATGCCATGAGTTATGTGTTGAAATCAGAACTATTTGTACGAGATTAAAGTTTGCTATTTCATGAGTTAGCTGGCACCAAGAAATTAAATGTCAATGAAAGTTTCCAGTTATGAAGACCCAAAATAATTTTTTTTTCTTCACAATTTCACAAAATTTCCCTCTTTTTCGAATTAAATTACAAAACCAAGGAAATTTTACCAAACAAATTTAATTTTACCTACAAAATATTACACGGCAGGCACTTAATTGGGGGGCGCTAAATACAAAAATTCTAGTCATTTCATTAAACATGCTGGAAAAAGTTACTTAGTGGTTTGGTTAAACTGTTTTTATAGTACCTTTATAATTTTAAAAAGGTTAAAATCAATGGAGAATTTAGGAACAAAAAAAATCTGACAATGAAATTGACGAAATGGATTGAAAATTTCAAAGCTGAATTCGTGATAGTAAGTCAATATCAACAATAAACATTCTTTACATTTTGTCATTAAAAACATTTGATGGTCTTTTCTCCACACACAAAATGTCAAAAGTGAATTCCTGACAACAAACGTGTTATTATTGGAAATTACCACACAAACGGGATTTATTAAGTCTCCTAACATGTTACCGGTATACTGTATCATTACTTCACAAACCTCGACCATCGTAAGCTGGAAGATTCTGCAAGGGAGATTCCTAAAAACAATTTAGTATAAATCAATTTTCTTTCTTGAAAGTGTTTTTGAGTTTGCTTCAAGGAGTTTGTTTACTAAATACAATACGTTAGTGTAGCAATATACATTTACTTAGAATATTATATTATTTAACGCGAGGAATAGCAATATATATATAGTCAATCCTTCTTATAACGACC
The DNA here is from genome assembly GCA_029721355.1 of Tegillarca granosa. Classification (NCBI taxonomy): domain Eukaryota; kingdom Metazoa; phylum Mollusca; class Bivalvia; order Arcoida; family Arcidae; genus Tegillarca; species Tegillarca granosa. Next base: position 34,225,290 of record CM056594.1, on the reverse strand, counting down.
AAGTTTGTACCCATATACTTTTGTCGTTATAAAGAAATTGCTGTTGTAAAGAAATAGTGACAAGAGTTTTCTCCCCTGAGAAATCCAGGTGCTTCTACTACATGTACTAAGTATAGGGATATTTGACCAATTTTAACAAATAAAAATACTGAAAATAAATTTACAACATGGATTTATACAATTATGGTAAAGTTTATATATAAATGAAATTTAAATTTGAAATGTTTCTGAAACTTAAATTATCAAATAATTTAAACAGGTATTTTAAATATTGTCTAATGCATGAGTGGACATACGCACCCAAGTGATCTTTTCACAATAAAATACTAGTATTCTGAATTGGTTGTTTGAAACTCTAGATTAGGAATATTCTTAGCAGATTCATAATTATTTAAACAATTTGGAATTTCAATTTATCAGTCAGTCACACACACACACACACACACACACACATATATATATATATATATACATATATATATATATATATATATATATATATATATATATATATATAATTTACACAAAATGTCAGAGATATAACGATGATGATGAGACCAGGGCTCAAAAAAAGATTCTTTTAATTAGCATTTTTGCTTACCAGAAAAATTAGTTAAATATGTTTAGTATCTAATAAAATAAGGGATTCATCTTAACTTTCCACTAACAAGGCTCTATAACTAAGAATTGTACAGATCCTACTGCTTTAAGATGCTGACATGTAATAGTTTTTAAGACGTTCCTGTCATTAAAAATGTGGCAGTGCCACTTAGGTTAAGATCTTGTATGATTTGGATCAAATGTTTGTATTTAAAGTCTTATACTCAAGCCTTGAACAGAATTTAAACAACGTCATAAAATGAAAGCAATGAAATTTTATATAAAAAAAAGACAGTGTAACATTCGCTATATGTGGCAGCTTTAATATATTTTTTACTAAAAATTCTACATTTGCAGCTTTAATTATGTCATCAGAATGCTAGATATGAAATATCTGGTCAGACACTTATACCTGTAATAAAATTATTGAATGTTTTACTATATCCTTTTAATGGGATTTTAAGAAGATATAAACCCTTGCAAATCTGACAGCATTTTTAAGACATTGATCAGTCAAGATCGTAGCTGTTGCAAACAAATTTTACCCATTGACTTCGGAAAAGAAGATTAAAATACGGAAAACATTGTAAAAAACTCATCAAAGGCTTTGATCATTGTCAGATTAAAAAGTCATAAATAAGATGCTTTTATAATACCCTTGCTTGTTTTTACAGTTACCAGTCAAACATAATAACTTATAAATCTTATTTCAATTATATTACAGAACACATAATTTGGATATCGGTATTATTCAATAGTATTACTGTTGGATTATGCTTAAACCTTGTGTTTCCTAGCAACAAATCTTACAATCTGAACAAGACTGTTATTGTAAGGGTAATGTGTTTTAAAACAAACAATGCTTTACTTCTGTAGGAATACAATAAAGATTAACAGAGTTCAATGATTTTAGTGTAGTTTGCACAATAGATAATCGTTACAAATAATGGTAAGTGATGATATTCCCAAGATGATAAGTTTCACCGTTAATGTCTCTCTTTTAACATACTCGCAATTTAAGATGTAAATAAGTTTAAAAGCATTAAGAAGTATTAACTCATCGGAGCTGGGTTGACTGAAGATGTTTTAACATAAACAACTTGATGGTAAAATGTAATCTAGCAGACCAGTCCATTTAAAAAAAACTTTACTGTTAAAAACGCACATAGGTGTTTTATCAGAAATTATCTATTCAAGTCAAATTGATACTAGGTCATTATCAATTTTTGTGGCGTCCCAATTTTAGTTGTTTTCGTTGGAAACCATTATCCTTGAATTAACATTTCAACGATACATTTTATATTACAAACGGAACTGAAATTTAAAACTTTAATAACGAATTGCATTTTTCCTAGAATCATGAAATCTGAACACCTCGAAAAGATATGCTAGTAATTTTACGAATTCATCATTCCAAAATATGGCATGTTTTCTTGAAGAAAACATTCTGAAGGAACACTATCAAATTAATCATTTATATGTATATAACATAGTATATAATTTGATTCGTTTTCCTTCTAATCAATGGGTCAAGGTTAACGGAGCTTTGAACAACCGGGTCTAGGAGGACTATGTAATCATTCAACAAACTTACGAAGAAGGAGTGAATCTACTGCAGTCATGATAATTTCTTGCAAATACTATATATATACGTGATATAATATGAATAGTGATATGTCCCTGTTCTAGCGTTTCTGAAAAAAAAATAAGTAAATAAAAATAATGAATAAATTTTTAAAAAATCAACCAAACATGTTTCTAGAAGGACCAGTTAAGTAACAACTTGCAAGCATAATTGGATATATGCTCCACATTAGGTAAAGTAAGAGAAATGTAGCTATTCTCTCTTAGACTATGTGACAAATACTTCAACAGCCTCTGATGCATATTTTAACACAAATGGGGTTTTAATTTTATAGCACACAATTCCGTGCACATTCTCTTTATTTAATTTCATCAGTTTGACACTTCTAAATGAGTCTCATCGGTGATATAATAGAAAGAGAAATTTCAATTCTACATTGTCATATCCAATTTTAATGACAGTTTACGGAGATATATTTATTTTATATTAATCCCCCGTGACGAATTATAAATCTTTATCCTTTCAATAATTTTCCAGATATTTTACGTAAAATGGTGTTTAAAAATTGGATTTGTATTGTATTTTAATTTTTTGGCACACCTGCCCCAAAGCCTTAGATGAGCTTTTGCGATAGTTCGTTGTCACTTGCAGTCCGTAGTTTGTTTTAACCAAATCTTTATCATTTTTATTTTCTTCATCGAAACTTATGGGCCTTTATGATATTTTGCACCAATCTCAATAAAGTAGAAGAATTCGGATTTGTGTGGATAAACAGGTTATAATCGGATAAAATAGGGAAATAGTGAAAAAATATTGTTAAAGTCTAAGTAAAATACACACGTAATTAATATCTTGCATCCTTATGGAATGAAGTTTTATAATTTACATAGATCTTGGGACACACAATAGAGAATCTGTAGAGAGTTCCTATAATTTTTTTTAAGAATCAGAAATGGACAATAAGCTGTGAAAGTTAAAGAGAATTTATGTTATAATGAATATAGTACAATATTGGTTGATTCTTATCGGTGATGAAACGCGGATAAGTTAACAACCAAGTAGTGGGGTGTACACTTTTTAAAATAAGGATATTAACAGGATAATATGGTAACCACAAAAAATCTGAGAAATAAAATACAGATAGATCAAATACAAAAAATTAAAATAAATAGATAAATAAACGATCAGTCACTATAATTTAACTGAGTAAAGAGAAAAACGGACAAAACAATTGATTATCAGATCGTAGCAGCAACAATAAACTGAAACTGAGAGCTACTGCAAGAAAATAACCATCCAGAAAATAAATGTTTTTACAATGTTATAAGATAGAAGAAGTTTTTGTTTTCAAGATAAAGCAGGATGAATAAAGAATGAAAATAAAACTAGAAAATGAATTTCAATTTCAACAATTGGTATCACAATCAACGAAAAGTGAAAACAAAGATTATTACCAAGTGCAGCAAAGACTGCATTTGTTTCTGGAAATAAAGTCAAGGTTGGATTACACAGGCAGTTGAAAATAAAACAATAGGATGGCTATACAGAGGGTGGGTGATGCAAAATAATCAACAAGTAACAAAACGTACCTAAAGATAATAACTTCGAAATGTCAAAAGTCACATCAGATGAAATAAGAAAAAAAACATGGTTTGACAGAGCAAAAAAAATTTTTTGTTACAAAATGCATCATTACAACTTGTTAAACTTAATTAAAATTATAGAAACAGTGAACTAACTGAAAAGTAAAGGATTTCACAAACAACTAAATAACATCTGAAAGTGAACAAGAAATAGGGTTGTCTCAAGGATGGTATTATCAATACATTTAGTCTTCGTCGATCTAGTTTTTCAAAATTATGTCAAATTGTCAATACAACGCTTTTAATGCTTCCTGTAGAAAGGTCTTTAATTATTTTTTTTACATAAATGGAGTTGTAATAAAAACCTAAAAAGCATTTCGTGTTGATGGTGGAAAAAAAATCCTCATTTATAGTTTTTTTTTTTTTTTTTTTTTTTTTTTTTACCCTCTTTTTGTTTCTTTGGCTTTAACCAGGGACATGATGCTACAGTTTTTTTGCTTTTCATAATTGAACTCCGGCAGGGTTTTACGGTAAAAATACATACTCACCAAAAGTCAAAACCATGTTCGCAACAGAAAAGCTTTTTTAAAGTGTTGTTTACCGATAAAACTTTACAACTATATTTAAATTTCGACATTATCTACTGGTTATAGTTTCGTAAATCAATACATGTTTTTTTTTAAATACTGACCTGTCATATCGTGTTATACTTAATTACAGTGATGTGTTAGCTAGTTTGATTTAACTCTGGAATATATGTGCTGGTTGCTAGGTAACCATTCTCGTATAATGTAATTTATAACATATTGTTTGATTTTATAATGATACACTTTTTGTTGCATCAGAGAAAGATATTCATAAAAACACATCATCGCGACAAAATAGGCATGATTGTTTAGTCAACATGTTATTTATTTTTTTACCGAAGTTACATTGTGTTTATGTTGATTCTAACTAAGAAATAATTTTTTTAAAAAATTGAAGAAATAAATTCCTCCTTAATTTCTCAGACACTTCCTGGTGCGAGTGCTTTGTCCGTAAGCTTTTAAAGGTCGATAGTTCTTATGGTTTCTTTCGCCATTAAGGAGCTAACAGTCTTGATGTGATTGGAAAAATCGTGACTGAGGACATTATTTAACTAGATATATTTATTTAAAAAAAAAAACTTACAGGAAGACCTTTTTACTTCATGGTATACTGTCAAAATGTCTCGCTAGGCCCTAACAGATTGCATGAACAGTTTTTTTTTCCCCTCAAGATCTTGAAACAAAAAACATTTCAAACCAAACACTATTAATATTATTATAATTATTATTATTATTATTTGAAACAAATATTTTATTTTTTGAAAAATATGTACCTGTACTTGACACTAATAACCAAGTATAACTAAGACCATAAACAAAATCAAATAATATCGATACATATTTTTTTAGATTGTTGATTCGTTGATTTTTCAAACCTATGCTTATCAGACCTTTCAAAAATATAAATTTTATGGCCTTCGTTACAATATTGTATGTAATATAAAGTCACTGTATCCAAACTTATACTGAAAAAATTTGACGTTCCATAGTTCCTTTCATTCTCAAATTTGTTCCTGCCCGTGTTGGATGTAGCAAGATAGAGGGAAGGTGCTTACCCTTCTGGAGCACTCGGACCAAGTTCCTTGATGGACATTTACGTTTGTAACTGAAGTGGCCAGTTTACAAAGTTTTTACTTTGTTTTGGAATTGTGATTCGGACATGGACTGGTATGTTTGTATTTTATAGAGACCTCATAATCTTCTGTCTTTAAATATGACAAAGTAATATCTGTTAATATTGTTAAATTACTTTTGTAAAAGTCTAAACCAATCCAATAACCTTACAACAAACACAAACATACGCACATTGGTAAAGTGGGGAAAATAATATACTAAACTTATTAAACACATCCTTGAAAACTACTAGTATCTTGTCCTTATTGACAATAATCTTTGTAAATAATCGCTGAGTTCAAATTACTTCTTATTGTATATCTTTGTTAAATAGTGTTCTTGGATTTTTATGTTCCTTCATGATGACATTTTAGGTTTTTTTGGTAAGAAAAGAGCTTCAAGTTGCTTTGAGCGGGCATTTTTATTTCTTGGTGAGTATGTTTTTCTCTTGTGGTGAAAACATGTTTTTCTCTGTTGAGTACATGTTTGGCTTTTGGTTGGGACATATTTTAGCACGAAGTGAGTTTAATGAGGACATGGTTGTGACTTTTGGTTAATATATATTTTGGACTTTGGTTGAGACATTTTAAATTTTGATTAGGGCTTGTTTTTGGCTCTTAGTGAGGATAAATTTTGAGCTCTTTGTGAAAACTTTTTTTTATTTAAGTGAGGACAAAGTGGCGATGGGTTAGGACATTTTTGGTAGAAAAATATTTTGGCCATTTGTGAGAACATATTTGGGTTTTTTTGTAAGAACATTTGTTCTGCTTTATATTCTATTTTCTAGTTTTGAATGTACTTGTGGTATTCATATTTCAATGAAAAAAAGTGAAGCTGAACTAAATATTTATCTGGCAATAGGCAGAACGGGAAAGTAACAAAGATCAAGACAAACATATTGAACTTGACCTTATAGGGGTTTGTTTTAAAGATGTTTTGTAGTGTCCTTCGCGCTAATTGGACAATATTGTCTTTTATTAACATACTCAAATTAAAGCTCTATTTTTAATAGTCAGTGAGGTAATGGTAAGTCAGGTTTGGCACCTACCAAAAGGCATGAGGCTTTTTTTCAAAGCAAGGGCTTTATGTAAACATGTTTGTAGTATCCTGACATATTGGATTTAACAGTCGCTCAATACATAATTGTATACTACTATCAAATAGTTTTTACAAGAAATTTTGCAAAACTAATTTATAATTTGAACATTTATAAGATAAATTTTTCCAAACTTTTAAATATTGTTTTTAAAGCAATTACAGGGGATTTTTTTTTATTCGCTACATTGAAAACAATTTTATTCAATACATTTTGAAACAAACTAATCTTACCACCTGTGGTTTACTATAAATTTTAAGATAACAAGTTCTGAAAATATTTGTAAGCTTGGTTTTCAAATTATCTACATATAAGTTATGTACATAATTTCAGAAGAAAACACATATGCATACCTATACATTGAACGAGTCGAACATACTCATCTCTTTCTGCATTAGAAGTATATTTAATAACAAAAATAAATAGTCCATATCTTGATGTTGTCTTAAGGACATTGATTAAACATTTATCTCCAATCTCGTTTTGGATGTTTAAATATCAAACTGATCATGTACTGTTTTTGTCATTACACGCTGTTACGCCTGTAAATTTCATCAACATAATCTATTTCATGTAGCATAAACAAACAGACTACTAACTAATTTCTACATTACCATAGTTAATGAAGTTGAACATGAAATAACATACTTGGTGAAAAGGAAATAAGAATCTTCAGATAAATGAAACAAAACATTACACACACAGAGAGAGAGAGAGAGAGAGAGAGAGAGAGAGAGAGAGAGAGAGAGAGAGAGAGAGAGAGAGAGAGACTACTAGTTGATGACGTTTTTCGCAACATTAACCATATTTTCTTTAGTGATTAAACGCCCCAATAAAGATAGGTTTCGTTAGAAATGTTGAAGTAGTAAGATTGAGAATAATTGAGAAAACTGGAGTACCCGAAGTAACACGAGAAGACTAGGACATTGCTTCCGGTAAGCAAACTGTCAAACAGTCTCAGAAGTAAATATTTTCAAAATTAGATTTTTATCTTATTTATGATACACACTGCTGTTTGAAACGGTGATATATGAACAACTTTAATAGAAAATACAATTACCTTGAATTAAGTTTGTCATTTTTCACTGACTTGAATGTATCGTAACATAGCTATGTACATCCGCCATAACAATAGAATATTTCTATAGAAAGAAAACTGTTACTTCGATGGAAAATTTACATGTAGAAAATGGCGACGTTCATATTGTAAGTTATGTTCTTGGTAATGTTTTACGTCGTATGCGAACAAAAATCCACCAATAGCTTTGTTTTTAACATGTAAAATCCACATAGTGGCATTTTTTTTTACTGTAAACAGAGATATACCATTGTAATTGCGGGCGCATAGCAATTTTTGGTTACGATTAGACTCAAGTAAGTGAAAACTACCCAACGTAATTCAGGTTAATTGGATTTTCCATGAAAATAAAGCAAAATTCACCGTCACAAAATCAATGACACAAACAGTAGTTGTACATCAATCAAATCCCTAATTCATAGATTGATTGGATGGAGATGGTACTTCTGAATTAAAACTCATAAAATAACCACATTTTGATTTTAAAAACATCTCTATTTAACATATTCTTTATTCTGCCAAAAAATCTATTAACACTTTGCGTTTTACATTTTGGCACAGAACCATGCACAAGCGATTTATCAGAAAAACCTTCCCCTCAACAAGTACATTTGTACCAATAATTGATTGATGTATTGAGGTATACAATTATTATACTTTGTTTTCAAAAGAAAAGAAAAATCGTTTTGCTGTGGTAACAAGGTTTTTTATTTATCACATTCAAACTATGGGTAAAAGTGCTAGATAAAGTGTACAAAGTTCAAATCTGGCAGACGTGCACCAAAGGGTAAAATGAATTGAATTCCTATCTGAGTATTCGTGGCTTAAATAAGAATATTTTGCTCAAAGGGAAAATACATCATTCTGATTTATCAGCAAAATTAACTGCAATTTAATTGTTCTACATATGATGATATGCTCAAGAGTATTAAAAACACGTGTAGACTGGCATAAATTCACGAGCAAGAAACAAATTGCGTAATAATGAATATAAACATTTCCCAAAGGGGGAACAAATAGTTAAACGCATCCTGGATTTTTACAGCTTCGATAAGTTATATAATCTGCATTATATTGTACATGACAGGAAACGGTTCTTTCATATATGTTATATGTACAGTCAACAGTTAACGTCGTTTTGTGTCCCTTTTATTATTATTATTATTATTTATTAATAATATATATATATATATATATATATATATATATATATATATATATTCATTTTTACTATTACTATAATATATAAATTTCAAAAATACGGTTATTATAAAATGGATTATTTATTATCCCTATTTTATGATATATTATAAAATATAAAACAAGTACCAGTTAAATTTTGATGTGCCAGATGTGCACATTTCGGAAATTATATTGAACAGTGTAATAAATGCATGTAAATGCTATTCATTTAAAACTATCGTAAATGGTTTTTTCACGTGACCTTGAATACCTTTGACACATGTTTTACCATAGTTAGCCAATCACAAATTAGATTGAAGACAAATCTAGCCAAAAGAAAAAGCATGTTCTATGTTGAAATGACAAATCTTGTCAGCAACTATTTAAAGTCACAAGGGGTTTATTCTATCTGATATGACAAGTCATATTCGAGTAATTTTAAGCTTGAGATCTGCCGCACCGGGGGTTTTGATATTACAATTGAAATAATACTAAGTTGAAGATGTGTTATGGGACTGGGAATACAGCCTGGAGTCAGAGAATCAACGTCTTGCGTGGGGACATTAGAGCCTAATCGAAGTGTAAACTGTGACAATGATTATTGATCTATCGATCTAACGCAGAGTAATTATTACTTATTGGAGATCCTTGTCAATCGGACAGGAAATGTCCCTACGGCAAATACTTTGTAACAATAACACTATTCTTCCATATAAATGTGTAAAACCGACACATTTGATATTCAATTCTAAATTCACAGCTGAATATAAAAATTTTCAAAATTCAAACAATGTTGATTTAAAATTATTTTGATAGAACTATTAAACATTCATGTTTCAGCAAGATCAAACAAAACTGTATGCATTGTTGATGTTGCAAATGTATATGGCTTCAATGAACTGGAAGTCATTCGATCGTTCATCTATTAATTAACATATTTAGTAAATGGTCAACTGATTTCTGTGTGTTAGGTTCATAATGTCGTCTGCTGATCAGCATATATGTACCATACATCTGTTACGTTGTTAAATCGATAATGCCATTTAAATGAAATGTGTTGTGCCCTTATGAATAATAGCCGTTTTTAAATTGATCAGTTTCGGGATGGAAATGAACCTAGGGCAGTGCACTGAAAGCCGATAGCTCTTCAAACCAAGTAGTATACTTAATAACCCTGTTGTTGTAGTCGCGAAATTTTGTTTGATTTATTTTGTATGAAAGTGTTAATTAATTCTCCAAAGCTGTTCGACTTGTCATTGACTATTTTGGAAAATATGATCTCAGACGCTAAGCAACATCATGATGTAAACACGCCTCGGAAATTACTTGTGGGCTATCATCTGATAAGGCTGTGAATCTGTGGTTATTATAAAGACCGTTCGCTTTAAAAGAAAGTGTTGTTGTATTTGATGAAATCGACAATCTTGGATTAAAAGGAAGTAAAAAATCTTTGATTATCAGAGTATTAACGACAAGTTTATTTTCTGTACCACGTGTGTCATGTGATATGTCATTTGTCAAACCCCTCCGTTATTCCACAGCCTCCTTTAGTGGTTAATGTTGATGTTTATCAGTGAATAAAAGGAAAGAACTGGTGACAAGAAATCATTGTTAAATTGCATTGATTCGTGCATTAAACCTGGTTGTGAATGTAACGCTTTATTAACTGTATATATACACTGATGAGAACAGATGATATTTATATATTTACCTAACGCAGATAGCTGGTGGATATTATAGTCATACATGGATTTTATAAGGTATGTATTGCATAAGTCTAAGTCATGAAAAGATTGAGGAGGGGGAGGGTGGGTTTTGTTAAACAATTCGTTCTCGAGTAAGCAGATGGTTTTAAAATTGGCCAAACCACACAGAGACAATACAGCACAATGGGAGAACGTATGTTATGGGGCGATAATTTTATTTTCAAAAACTATTCGAGATATTTTCTTTATTTTTAAAATTTAGACACGTGTTTACAAAACGTAATCGGCTGTAAATACAACAGAGTGAAAGTTATCATGTGTCATTTTTTATTTATAAATATTCTAAAATACAACATGGTTGGTTGTCGTTTTAATTAAGTATATATAAAAAATTATAATAAATAAATAAATAAATGATAAATGAAAATTAAAAAAGACGTTTATGATATATATAAAAAATTTAAAATATTAGATATATTAGATTATTTTTCAAATTTATGTAAAATATTTTTTAAATGTGTAATTTCAATTAGATTGAAAAAGACTTTAAAAAATTAAACTCAGTATTGTTTGAATCGTACCAAAAACAATAAATGAAACCAGATACCTTCAATAGGCAATGTTCATGTCTTCTAATCTGTGATATTTAGACTGTACTGTGAAGGAAAAATTGGATAGTTAGATAGTTTTAAAACCAAGTTATTCAGAGGTTAGAAAAGATGTAAACCGGCAGACAAACAGACCGGTTTATTAGAGGCAATGGTTTACATGGCGATAAATACTCATTTACAAACATTTTCAAGTATTGTTCTAGAAGACGATTAAAAAAGAATGGTCGTGCGTAATATTTATTTGTCCTATTTGTTTTATTTTTGACGTTTCTTATATATATTTGTATTCTGGTTTTTTTTTTTTTTTTTTTTTCATTTTTTATTTATTTATTTATTTATTGCCTTTTCTTATTTTTGCTGTTTCTTCTATTCATTTCTATTCTGTCATGTGCTTTGTTGCTGTTGCTAAGTACGTAATTTTTCAATTCTTTTATTCAAATAGTACAAAATATCACATACACACAAACGTTAAAGCTAGGCCACGTTTTTTTTTCTTTTATTTTTTGATTTTTATTTTTTATTTTATTTTTATTTATTTACCAGAGCAACTTTTCAGGGGAAAAAACTAGGAAAATAGAAATATCATAACATTAACACCATTGGAAAAAACATAGTATCGTTCATTTAATTTATATATGTATAAATAGTTTTATGTCCAAGTTTGTTGATGTTGAATGAAGTAGAATGAACAATACGATGAAAGTAAAAATGGCATTACCGTCATAAAAATGACAAAGTGCCCATAATCCGTATAACAAACAGTTTTGACATAAATGATCTTATGAGCATCCATTACTTATGATAGAAGACATGCCAACTTAAACCATTAGCAAAAAAAAAAAAAAGGTTTTTTATCTCGATTTTAGTTAGTGGCTTTATGAATTCAATACTGCACGAAAAAAAGCTTAAAATCGATGGCTGGACAATAAATGCTTCAGGCAATGGCTGGAATGATGCCAGGGTGATGTTCCTTGTCGATATCTCTTCCGATTTTATCAGAAAAAATAGATTAAATAATTGCAGATTCCCTATAACTAGATTGCCACGATATTTAACATTCGTGTGAACAGTTTGCGTGTTAAGCCAGACAGCAATCTTTATAATTTAGATTCGTTCAATATAGAGTAAAATGTTTAGACATCTTCTTTGGAGACTCGATACAGAACGTGATAACGAAATAATTGTCTTTTACTCCTGTATATTATAAGACTGTTTTCCAAAGATCATTTGTCGTAATTTTCGGATTTAAATAAAGTGACAAAAGTACAACTCTAAGAATATAAACGCCATCCATCAAAATCCCAAATCAGCATTGGGGGTGTTTTGAGTTTTATTAATATTCCAAATGGACATGTTCACATTATTTTCTTGAATATTTTTGTCGGATAAGCCGTGTTTATTAGATTTTGGTGATGTGATCATTTTAAATATTCTGTACACGTAGTGTGTGTGTGTGTGTGTGTGTGTGTGTGTGTGTGTGTGTGCTAGGGTTATTGTACTCTGACTGTTTAGAGTGCTAGTTCGCCTGTTCAGAATATATATCCCAGGTCGTTGGTACGAAATATAAGGTGTGTTGTTTGGTTGCAATGCTCTGTTGAACTTTAGCACCTTTTCAGCTGTTCACGACAAGACAATTTTATAAATCTCGAGGATTAATCTTAACACAAATATATGTAATGCGTGAGTATGCAAGTGAGTCCAATCCGCATTGCACTAGTGCACACTTATAGCTAGCTTTAGAGTGCAAATACACTCGCTCGCAATGCCACAGATAAACATTGCATACCAATCAGTTCTTAATACTGGTTCCGAGCAAACAAGTTAGGACCTACAACAAGAAAAACATTGCTCACTTGTTGTCGACCGGGTTCGAACCCACAGCTATGAGACGCCTTGAGTTTAAAGCTAACGTTTAAACCAATCGAACCCTTTATTGTTGAAAAATGAAACATTTAGCACTCTCATTGAATAGTGACTTAGATCTAACTTTTGTCATCTGCTAATTCAAAGTTTAGATACTAAAGGTAAAAAAAAGACACACTTCACTAAGGAAATAACAAAAATCTGAAAAAATATACGAAATAACAAAAATCTTGAAAAATATTAAAATAAGAAAAATCTGGAAAAATATAAGAAATAACAAAAATCTGAAAAAATTAAAGAATTAACAAAAATCTGGAAAATATATTAAATAACAAAAATCTTGAAAAATATTAAAATAACAAAAATCTGGAAAAATATTAAAATAACAAATATTTTGAAAAATATAAGAAATAACAAAAATCTTGAAAATGTAAGAAATAACAAAAATCTGGAAAAATTTAATAATTAACAAAAATCTGGGAAAATATTAAATAACAAAAATCTGGAAAAATATTAGAAATAACGAAAAAAATAAAAACGGGAAAAATATAAGAAATAACAAAAAACTGGAAAAACATAATAATTAACAAAAATCTGGAAAAATATTAAAATAACAAATATTTTGAAAAATATAAGAAATAACAAAAATCTTGAAAATGTAAGAAATAACAAAAAACTGGAAAAATATAATAATTAACAAAAATCTGGAAATATATTAAAGTAACAAAAATCTGGAAAAATATAAGAAATAGCAAAACTCTGGAAAAAAAATATTAGAAATAACAAATCCCTGGAAAAATATGATAATGAACTATATAGTAAAGTAATGAAGAGTTGTGAATATGTTTTGATGAATAATTTATGGTAATATCTGTATGTTGAAATGCCTATGTATAATAATATTGTGTTAATGAGCCTGTGAACGTAAATCCGATACTGATAATAGAATTGTGTCTGTCGGTATTAGGAGGAGCAAATTGTCGATTTAAATATGTTGCTAATGAACCTGAGATCTCAAACAATGCAAAAATAAGAGAAAGTAGTGTAAAATAAGAGGGGTAAGTGTGTGAAGTTCTGCCATAAATATTTATTACTTTGGTTTGTATAATTATTTTCTTTCATCTGACATTTCCTTATTTTAAATAATAATCGCTGAAATTTGATATATAAATGATAAAAGAAATTGACGGGATTAGAGAATTTTTTAAAATGTTGGCTAAATGAAGACATGAGCGTTGTTATTTGCATATGAAGCTTTTTCAAACGCCATTGATTACGATTCACCAATCAAAAAACTTCTAGACAAAACAATGTCATTACAGGTACAAAGTGAATATATAACAAATACCTGCTAAATTTTGATGTGCCAGATATGCACATTTCGGAAAATCATTCCTCATCAGTGACACTAGGGGCCGAAAAGTTTGACAGACCAAAAAAACATTCGTCGAATAGTTAAAAAATAAATGAATTTAAAGTTCCAAAAATACATGAATCCAAATACAGCTAAGGAATGTTTTGCAGGAGAGAACAGACCTTAGTTTTAAATAAATTTATAAAATTAAGACGACTGAAAATTTTGCTTAATGGTATATTTTCTGACAGCACTAAGTACTGCCTACTGAGTTATGAAGAAATGAACCATAAAAAGATGTTTTTTTAAACGAACAGCTCGTTTACTTTCATTTTATTGATTTATCTGTCAATGATTAGAATGGGAATGTTTTTTAATCTTTTCACGGTCTTCAGAAAACTTGGTGTTTTTGTCGTGGTTTTTAATTGTAGAGCTTCAGAAATAGCCGTCTGTAGATGTATTTTATTAAGCTTCACAAAGTTAAATAAAATGCCATAACATATTTTTAAGGCTTGAATCGATCTCTGATATGAAAACTTGACATTTATCAATTTACTTTGGTTTCGTTTAACCCTCCCAAGGGTAAGGTTTCTTCTTTAAATAAATATTCGGAATAAAATCCATATTTCATCTAATTGAAGCTGAAATTGAGCCTCTTTAGTATTGATTCTAATGTAATTTTGAGTCTTTGACTTGGACATTCAAAGTCAGAATGCCATTTAATTGTTTACTTTTTGGTTTCGATATATGACTTTCATATAAATCAAACCAATTTTGTTTGTGTAAACAGCAATTCAGAAAATTAAATAGGATACTGTATTGACCATTTTTATGTACACAGAACATCGGTTATTTAAGGCATTTTTAACACAGAGTACAAATTGAAACATCAACTTTTGGGAAACAAAAGCCACGCGATACATTGTCTATCTTGAAGTTAGGAAAAGTCTTTCAAAAAAAGCAGCAGTACTGTGCCTAGATCTGCCGTAACAGGTTTGTTAAAAATGACGGATTTAAAATTTTTTTAGCAAACATTTAACAAATATTATCATTTAATCAGGTATTAGAGCTAAACAACGTCTCGTCTTTAAAAAAAAAACGTTACGGAAAAAAGTAAAATCTGTAAATAATGTTCAACACCGCTGGAAAAAAGATGTTTACGTAAAATTCCTCTTACATGGGTGGGGTTTCGTGACGTCATCTTGCTGTGTCGACATCGAATAATATACTTATAAGTATAGTATTCACATGCTTGTTTTGTATTTCTTAAAATAAAAAGTTATCTGCTGGCCTAAATATGTCATAATTAAATGTATAAATGCTCAAAATTTCATTTTCGTTAAAATATTTTACCAATATTTAGGATTTTTATTTGGAGAGAAGCCACACCTCTCTTAAAACATTTTGAGATGTTCTAGGTTTTTAAGACCCGAAAGAATGTATTCTTGGAATTTAAAGAACAAACTCTCGAAATAGTCCTTTTGTCGTCTGCCAATATTACTAGTTAAATCAGTTCTGTGAGTTAAATACGCAGGGTCAAAGGGTTTTAGTTGTACGCGCCAGGTGTATGCTACAAGGTATATAAATATAGCATTTACTCTTTTTTTAAAATCGATACATCAGGTGTCTTTATTTTTATAAACACAGACATCAATAGGTTGTAAATAACATATTACGCCATTATTCGATCACTTCACCATATGTGTAGAATACAAAGATAAACTGATAAAGCGTGCACCAGATGTGCATTTATCAGTTAATCAACACTGATCTTCAAATCCGGAAATATGAGTATAAAATGCATTTGCATCCATAATAAATCCTGTTATGTAACGCGTTAAACACATTATATACGAATCGTAGAAGTAAGATTAAGCAATGTATCTCCTAATGACACCGTTACTGCTAAAGGCATCGAGTTACAAAAATAAAATAATAAAACTGTCTTTCAGTATGATCAAGGTTATTTTTGGCGTATTTCAAACCTTTAGATTTATGTTCGAATGCGACTAAGTTTCTGGGTAATTATTATTATTATTTATTTACATGTATGTATTTATTTATTTATGTTTGTATTTTTCTTTTCTTTTCCTTTCTTTGATTTTTTTTTTTTTTTTTTTTTTTTTTTTTTTTGATTTTCTTGATTCATGTTGTGACCATCACTGATAAAAATTGTGGTATCAATATATTTTAGAAAATTAAAAAAAACATATATTTGATTTTAATGATAAAGAAATTTTTAAAAAACAAATAGATTTTATAACACTCGGTAAAATAAATATTTGCACCAAAAATGAAAATGACAATGTTATCGTAGAGCACTAAAAAGCGGAGTTATGAATATAAAATTATGACCGATGATATAAAGTGAATCGTACAATGTAATGATATTTATCGATTGATGTTTCTGTACTATAAAGCAGTTATATTATTTGTAATTTTTCGTTACAATTTGTCATATAAAGCCTCTTTAACTGACAATGTTTAAGTGAACGCTATCATCATCAGTCAAATACATTGTTTTCTGTCATTAAGTTATGTCTCTATACCGTTATGTAATTCAAAAATCATTACCAACAAACTTCAAAAGTAGTCAATGACAACAATAAAAATTACGGTTTTTAAGAACCTTTGTCTGTATTGGCTTTTTATTTATTTATCAAGTGTAACAATTGTATATTAAAGGGTATCTGAGTACTAAACCATCCTTTGTGCAGAGGGACACTGAGATTTCTGCAATCCTTACGGACATATATAACAAATATTTTATTGTCCCAGCTTCCAACAATATTGTTTTGTTCATGAGAAATTTTACGTTGAATGTTTTATTTATGAGCTTGGTTTAGATAGTATATTAGAGATTCCAACTTATACCAAAACTAATTTTACCAAAGAGAAGAAAGTTCTTTTTAGTCATAGGGGTGTTCTTGGGTCTTTCGGAATCAATTTAAAACAGAATAGACTTGATATTTCTTACTTGTATTGGATTTCAAAACTTCACAAAAATCCCTATGAGGAAAGATATATAGCAAGTTCCTCTAAATGTACTACTAAATCATTATCAGTAATTCTATCACAAATTTTGAAAGCCGTCGAAGATGGCCTTTAGACTTATTCAGAAAAAGAGTATTCTACATCTGGCATCAACCAAATGTGGATTCTCAAAAATTCTAAAGAACCACTTGAACATCTTGTTTCTAAAACTTTATCTTCGGTAAAAAGTAAACAAAGAAACAAACTTGATTTTTCTACCCTTTACTCCACTATCCCTCATTCTAAAGTAAAAGAACGTCTAAAACAAAACATTCACATGTCAGTCTTTTACAAAAACTGTAAATCAAGATATTAATATCTAGTGCTCAACAGGGATTATTGTTATTTTGTAAAACTACATACAGACTGCAAAAAATATATACTGAAGATACCATCAACAAAATGTTAGAGTTTTTTGAAAGACACAAATTTGTTGTGTTTGGCAATAGATTTTCCACAAACAATCGGTATACCAATGGTCACTTTTGCTTTATGATTTGTTTCTTAATTTATATGATTCAGAATTTTACAAAACCTTGACAAATAAGGATAGAAGACCCGCTCAAACTTTCAACTCCCGATACAGATATATAGATGACGGTCTGTCTCTGAGTAATCCAAAATTGGAGAATATGTGAATGCCAACTATTCAAGTTAGCTTGAAATGTAAGTTACGGCTGATTCATCATGTTCTGCTTCGTATCTGGACTTATACCTCAATTATGACGCCCACGAAAGGTTTCATCAATGTAGCGAGCTGCTTACAATTAAATTGCTAGCTCAAGGATATTGCAAGCTTAGAATTTAGCTAAGATATTTCGCTTCTTTTGTTATTTCAATTATTTAACGTTATACGTTGTCAGACAATTCGCTTCTTTTATTCATTAATTTTAACTTCTTGTATTTTCGGACAATGTTACTCTTTTTATCTATAAATTGTAATTTTGTTTATTTTCGTACAATTTCATTTTTTTCTAATACTTGTTACTTTCTATTTTCAAACAATTTTACTTTCTTGGCTTTCTTATTAAGTGTAATTTTATAGTTTTAAAAACCCGGTAAGTAAATGATACAAAATCTAGCTAAGAGCACAAAGAATCGTAATGTGTAGCATATTTGATTGTCATTGATGTAGAAATAATGACCTGAGCTTAAAATTAGACATGGAATTATTATAGAAATACGTGTAGATTATGGACATTGTATTTATTTATCAACCAAGAAAAAGCACACGAGCCAATATATAACACAAATACCAGTTAAATTTTGATGTGCCAGATGTGCACATGTCGGAATTCATTCCTCAACAGTGACACTAAGACCGAAAATTTTGATATATAGAAAACATAAGCTAAATAGTTTAAAATTGATAAATCTAAAGTTCTATAATCATATAAATCCAAATCCAGCTAAGGAATGCTTTGCATGAGGGAACAAACCTTAGTGTTGAATAAATTTCAAAATTTAAGACGGCTGAAAATTTTGATAAATGGTACATTTTCTGACAGCACAAAGTACTGCCTACTGAGTTATGGATACCCTGGGAGAGTTTAACTCCATCCGCCGCGGTACCCGCTCATTTGTAGTAAATAAATAACACAAATACCAGTTAAATTTTGATTTGCCAGATGTGCACATTTCGGAAAAAATTCATTCATTATCAGTGACACTAAGACCGAAAAGCTTAATAGATAAAAAACTTAGCCAAACAGTTGAAAATTAATAACTCTAAAGTTCAAACTATGAGAACGTGTTACATGGTGCCTTTTCTGTAGTCAATATAGTTATGGTAATTTACACATATTCGTGAAGCACTGTCTGGCATTACCCAATATATCTATGCCTAAAACATGTATTAATGATGCAAAGATGAAGTAAAAATTACCTCTGATTAGTAGTGATAAAATAAAATCTGCTAAAAAGGAACAGTTAATAGAATAAGATAAAATATCAAAGGTAACAGCTTAATAATTAAATCCATTTTGTTGTGTCAGTCTGCCGCAGTATTGAATGTGCAAATTATAGAGAAATATATTTCCTAACAATCCGTGATGGGAACGTCTTAGAATTTGTTTTTTAAGTTTAACCATGTTAGAATGTAATCTTTTGAGTTTAACATTAAAGAATACAAATTTTTTGCATTTGCCATTAAAATAAACAAACCTTAATTTTTACAGTAAAAAATAAAAACTCTGATTTTACCATTAAAGTATACATATTGAGATCACAGAGATTTAACATAGAAGAGCATGCACTTAAATTCTACCATTAAAGAATACAAACATTTGAAATTAAGTATTAACGAAAAACTACCATGATAATAACTTATGTGTACTACCAAGTCAGAATAGTAACTTGTGATTATTAAGTATAGTAACTAGTGTGTATTACCAAGTCAGAAAAGCAACTTGTGTGTTTTACCATGTTAAAAAGTTACTTTTGACATCTACCAAGTCAGAAAAGTAACTAAAGGTGTTTTACCACGCCAGAATATCATATCTTTAAGGTGTTGGACCAAACTATAAGACAACTTGTAAAACATCATAGTTGTCATTTTAAAAGGTGCTTAACCGGATTTTTCCGAAGTCCTTCTAATTCCAAAAACAGTGAGGAAGCGACCTACCCATGGTCAATCCCTACCAGTTGACAAAATTTTAACCTAATCTAATAAGAAACGAAAGAGGAGATACCTCTGAACAAAATCTGTCTTGAGTAGCAACAAGATGTCTGCTGATACGCAGACATAATGAAAAATCCATAATTTTGGTCAAAATTGGTTTTATAGCCTCTATATCAAGAATACAAAAATGTTTAAATTGTTTTATGCAATGACGAAGCAATTTTCAGCTTTCATATCTGTGTGTAAAAACAATTAAAATAATAGAATGTAATATTAATAATATATTACACTAACAAAAGATAAAAATAATCGTGACATTTATATCAATATTTCCAAAAGGTAAAATAGTGCAGATTACTTTTACAAGCATGTTTGATTCAGCACTTACAAGAATGACAGCGAATATTTTAAGTGATGTTTTGTAGGATAGGTTCAGCAACTACAAGAATAATAATTTAGTTGCTTACGTGCTTTTTTGTAGAATAGGTTCAGCAACTACAAGGATGAGTTCAACACCTATAACAATGAAAACTAAGTCGTTTACGTGTTGACTTGTAGGATGGGTTCAGCAACCACAGGAATGACAACAAAGGTGTCTCATGTGCTGTTTAGAAGGTTTGTTCTACAACTACAAAAAGACAACTCAGATGTTTACTTGTTGTCTTGGTTTCGTTTAGCACTAACTAGATTGATGACAAATAAATTGGTTACGTGTTGTCTTAGAGGTTTGGTTAAGCTTCTTTAAAACCAAAATAAATTCCAGAGAGATCTTTCTTTCTTGGAATTTCCTCCGCTATTTGGAGCACCACTTTAGGCTGCTGATACGACATATAATTGCTCGCAATAATACATTCTAGTTGTTATCAAGATTGCAAACATAGCGATTAATTTGTCCATTTGCCGATGCGATAAGAAATTAACTATCCCAGAAATAATCAAAAAACTGATTACATTCTTTACTTAGCTTAAATCTTTTTCTTTCCAACAAAAGTAAAATAAAAAATTGCAAACATAGCGATTAATTTGTCCATTTGCCGATGCGATAAGAAATTAACTATCCAAGAAATAATAAAAAAACTGATTACATTCTTTACTTAGCTTAAATCTTTTTCTTTCCAACAAAAGTAAAATAAAAAATTGCAAACATAGCGATTAATTTGTCCATTTGCCGATGCGATAAGAAATTAACTATCCCAGAAATAATCAAAAAACTGATTACATTCTTTACTTAGCTTAAATCTTTTTCTTTCCAACAAATGTAAAATATTCCATGTAAATGTAGGTAATAAGATATAAAAGGAAAATATTCTTAATTTTTGTCAACAAAGATTAACGAACCACTCGACAATTTAAAAAAACTGAAGTTTTTATGAATTTCAACATTTTTAACATACTTTATAACCTTGGATATGAACAAACACATACATACCGGTTCATTTTTAAAATCAAAATCCAAAACTAAGAAATCTGGCAACATAAGCAAAACACGGGAATTTCCATCAGGAAAGTGAGGTCGAGTGCATCGAATAAGTAAACACTTGCAGTATAGCTAGCTACACCCCCACGTAAGAAATCAAAAGCGAGAATGAAAGGAACATGGAACTATGGGAGACAAAAGCATTCAGGACAAAATTGGATAAAGCAATTTCATACTTAACAATATTCTGATGACGGCCATTAAATTTTTAAAGGCCATGATTAGCCCACGTTTGCAATTTCAATATTTTATTTGTTAGCAGCATGCTTCGTTGTATAAAGATTGCCATAATGAGAAGACGATATGTTCTACCATAGTAACTGTAAAACAAATACACCATAATCAGGAGAAGCAGGGCGCGACATCCTACCGTAGTAAATGTAAAATAAATTTACCATAATCAGGAGAAGCAGGGCGTTCCTTCCTACCTTAGTCACAGAAACAAATACACCATAAACAGGAGAAGCAGGGCGCTCTATTCTACCGTAGTAACTGTAAAACAAATACACCATAAACAGGAGAAGCAGGGCGCTCTATTTTACCGTAGTAACTGTAAAACAAATACACAATAGACAAGAGAAGTAAGGCGCTCTATCTTACCGTAGTAACTGTAAAACAAATACACCATAAACAGAAGAAGCAGGGCGTGACATCCTACCATAGGGCGCGACATCCTACCGCAGTAACTGTAAAACAAATACACCATAATCAGGAGAAGCAGGGCGCGACATCCTACCGCAGTAACTGTAAAACAAATACACCATAATCAGGAGAAGCAGGGCGCGACATCCTACCGTAGTAACTGTAAAACAAATACACCATAATCAGGAGAAGCAGGGCGCGACATCCTATCGTAGTAACTGTAAAACAAATATACCATAATCAGGAGAAGCAGGGCGCAACATTCTACTGTAGTAACTGTAAAACAAAAACACTTTAAATAGGAGAAGCAGGGCGCGCTTTTTATAGAAATTTGTGAAAATTTGTAAAAATAGCTTTCTAACGCTCTTTGTACAAACTGGTTACGTCTTTTAAAAGATAACCTTGTTAGCTGTTTGGAAGGAAATGGCAACAAAGCATTAAAGCATTTGACATATAATTCGTATTATGATTGAAGGTTATTGCTGAAACCAACCCTGCTCACAATAAGAGTTTGCACTCTATTTGACACAAATATATATATATATATATATATATATATATATATATATATATATATATATATATATATATATATATATATATATATATAAAGATAAATGCATTTTTTCCTTGGGTTTTTTATATACAAATCTAACAAATCTAACAAATCTACCAAAATAGAAATACGTGCATGTTTAATATTGCTTCGTCATAGTATACGATCATTAAAATGCAGTTTATATATAGCGATAAAAATATATATAATAAGCAAATTTATATCATTCTAATTATCATGAGAAGAAAATAACAAATATTGTCATGAAGATATCTATTTTAAACAAAATGAACATTTTATGTTGTATTTTGCTATATTAAAAAAATATTTATATTTTTTTTTTACATAAGTAGATTTATGTTACTGTATTAATCTATTGACCTTTTCTGATCAGATATGTCAATCATGGTACATTTCAGTAATGTTGTTATTGTTTGCTCGTGTAGATGAGAATCCACTGTAACTCTATTTATTTATTTATATGTGATAAATGTACTATTCCATCAGTAAAATTGATTGCCATCTTAAACATGTTTTTATGGAATCATTGGCTTTTAGGATTTTTTTCCAGAGCGAGTATATATTTTTCGCGTTTTATTTAGATTCACAATAAAAAACGGTCTTCAAAGACTTTAACGGATATCTGCTTGAAGAAGTCAAATAAATCCGGTAGAGGGGTTATGGTATCGTGTCATATAAATACACTATTTAGTAACTATATCATTGATATAATGTTAGTGTTTTATAGTCATGGAAGAGAATGCTATCGATGTTTAAAACGGTTAAATGGAATATATATTACCCGTTACAGTAAGATTTCACGATATGATGATGGCAACCATGTCCAAATTTTATTGGCCTCGAGTTATTGTCCTATTATTCATTTTATTCCAGGATATATGTGTTTAAGATACAAAAATAATTGCTTCTATAATGAAGTAAATAAAAAACAATCTTTGCTATCAGCAACAAAATGTTTATGATCTTAGGAGGGATTAGACATAATAACATGTTTGTTTAAGATTATCTTTCCTCGAATAAGTCCCAATCGATATGAGCGACCCTAGAACGGAGGTTATAAACTAAACGGATGATGTTCATATTCTCTTTTTATAAAATTTTAATTATCAAATTAAATCACATTATGTTGCTATAGTGATGTCTATAAAATTATTAATCGGGGATAAAATTGCAGTCAGACTGGATTTAAACCTATCTGTTTGTATAATTTGCCAGTAGCTTACTAGCTTATTTACCAGCTTACAAACCTAATTATACATAATTATGTTCTAATTAATATTTTGTATAAATAAAGTACTGAAGCTTATAGGAGGCATTATATATATATATATATATATATATATATATATATATATATATATATATATATATATATATATATATATATATATATATATATATGTATATATATAAACAATGTCCTCTATAACCAATTCGCCATAACAATTTGCAAAAAGGTTTTTAATGGCATTAATGGCATCTATATCTATTATATTTTCAAATATCTCGTATATAAATACAAATATGACGAAGATAATAATTGAGTAGTTGAAAATTTTGCGGAAAAAGACGCATACTTTCAAAAAAAAGAAAATTTTAATGCTTCTTTAAAATAAATATGATGCAGATAATTATTATTTGTCAAAACTTTTTAAGAATTTTTCAAACTGACTAACTTTGAGCCTGGAGCATGATTTAAATTTAAATTTTATAAAATACATAGATGGTCAAAATTGGATTTACAGTTAAAAATTTTCATCAAAATTTTATAACTTCATTAAGGATTTTTTTTTTTAGTTTATAGTAAGGATTTATTACTATACTATACTTGTAATAAATTTATGTCACTGGCTGGCTGGGCAACAGGAGGTCGCAGTACCAGATGTTGCTGTCCCTTGGAAGATAGTATGAAGCTAGGTATGCTGAAACCGAAAACTACAGCTTAAAATTTGTTTTAGCTAATATAACATAAATATACAATGAAATTGAATAAATAACAAATATTACTTCTCTTGCTCGGCAATAATTTTTCAGATGCTGACGGTTTTGTCATGTGCAGAATTTTGAATTTTTAGCAAAAGAAATATTAAAAATTCTGCACACACACACACACACACACACACACACACACTTGTTTACGAATCTGTTTAAATCTAGATCATAACAAATCCCGCGTAATATTTTGCTTTAAAGAGAGAGAGAGAGAGAGAGAGAGAGAGAGAGAGAGAGAGAGAGAGAGAGAGAGAATTGCCTAATGAACAAAAATGATAACATATATTGTTTGAATTGCTTGAGAATCAATACAACTTCCAAACGAATTTAGCCCTTTCTCGTAGGTGCAACAACAAAAGTTAACTATTAATTTTGACTATTTCAATTATTTTACATTGTCAGACCAAGCTGTCCTTCTATAAATCATTGTTCAGGTTAAATTAAACCAATGCTTTAAAGGGTGGTTGAAAATTTGCCACCATTATCCTTACTGAAAACGTACAGTTAACTACAACATTAAGTTTTTTTATTGAAGCAACATGTTACTTTGCGCTTGTAAATGGATGTTAATTCGATATTTTAGTATGACTGTGGCTTGCAATGTGATGTATTTTTAGTAGAAGATATTTTAGACAAGATTTAATGTAATAAAAGGAACTTCAGTTAATGTATCAATTCTCAAAGCAATTTCCGTAAATTGAGTTTCTTGTTGCAGACGACATTATCTCAGATTCAACTTCCGGAAACATCGCCAGTCTGTAAAAAATAAATTTCTGTCTGTTTTTTAATATGATATATATATGTTGTTGATGTTGTCTGTCTGTATAAACCTTTATTTTTGTTAATATTTCGTTGTTGACCTTTATTAAACATGCTAAGATTATATCAATATGCTTTTAACTTGCTTGCATGGTATATTATGAACTATGAACTATATATATATATATATATATATATATATATATATATATATATATATATATATATATATATATATATATATATATTAGACATATTGTGGTTGATATTAAACAAGAAGCTTTGGTGCTGCTGATATCAAACAGTGGTGTGGTTGACCTTCGGGGGTAATGTTGTCATGTGCAGAAATTTGATCTTTTTAAAGGTCTTATTTATATCCAAAGTATTTGTTTGACGAACATGATTCGTTTTAATAAAACATTTTTTTTAATAATTGCAGCAAACCTTTTTCATACACAAGACATTGGGTTTCCTCTTGTCTACAATAATCTTATACAAGGATGTAATGATCATTTAAATATTGAATTACAAGTCAATGTACTTCAGTTAAAAACATATTATTTAGACTTATATTCAAACAACGTTTTGTGCAACGTCGTTAGAATATTTTTATTGATGTAAATATAGTTTTAATTCAGTTTAAAATTGCTCATTTACCTTCAGATTTTAATTTTAATTTTTTTTTCAGTTTTTTAACAAATTATAGAAAATTGGTATGTGTCAAAAAATGAAATAACCTAGAACGCAAATAATTTTATTTTGAAAAATTTTTACACTAATTTACAGTTCCATTTAATGGTTATATTGTAGCAGAAAACGCATAATTGCTATTTTTTCAAGTGTATTATACAACGCAATTTCTGCATTGATTTGGAGATAATTAATATTTTTGTTTTAATAAATAATATGAAATCTAATTATGGCATTAAATTGTTTTTCTAATAAACATATTTCTGTGACATGTACAAATGTATAATAATTATTACATATTTATGACAACGTGACACGTGTATGCCTTGTTAAAGTTGCATTAAGTTTTCATATGTACAATATTTAAACGGCGCATTTTACTTAACTATGCCTTTCATGAAAAATGTAATACTTGGTTCTTCGATAAAGCCCTTACTTACGTTGAAATTCACGGGGAAACCTACTGTTAATTTGATCTACAAAAGATCTTATTTTGGAATATTGATCATGTGATTATTTATTGAAAACGAGGCAACGTCAACAAATACAAAAACAGCAAAAGAGCCTGTGCTCATGGACAATGCAGTCATATTTCAGCTAAACTGCTGTTTTATTTGCAGCCATTTTTGCGTCTTAATCTGGCCGTTTCAAATCCTTAGAGTCAGTTTGTCCCAGTTGACCATTGTTCTTTTCTTTGCAGAATATGGTGTTGCTCTCGCACAAACACGTTTTTTTCAGTCGACGCCAGTGTTTGCATAGAAGTTCCTCGCATGCTACAAGCTGATAAATTACATTTTTATGAGTTGCCACAAGCTTTTAGGATCTCCAATTATTATAAGCTGATAATAGTGGATTTTAAAAAATGAATCGTACAGATCGTAATAACAATCAATTGATATTGATAATTTTTTTTTAGATTTTTTTTTTTTCAATAATTGGTAAATTTATAGCAGCTTTAAATGTGTGGAATGGTGTGGAGTGTAGAATAATGCAGGCCCTGGGCCCTGCTCATAATCCTTTTACTTATATCGAAGCGTTCAGTTGGGGGATGATAGAGAAGACCAAAGTGTCCGTAGAATAGGCAAGCGAATTGATCAATTTTACACTAGGATCTGCCCGAGCGGAATTAGAACCCTGGCGGTTGTAGACACTATTATCCGTAAGCGTGTGCTTTAGACCACTTGGTCCCGGCGGCCCTGAAATGTTATAACGTCTGCTAGAAGAAAACATGCTTAAAGTATATCACTATTTATTTTAAAGTCCGCTTGTATTGAATCATGATATTGATCTTTGTGACCTTTTTCTTTTAAGACATACACAGTTAATATTGTCAATCTATTACTCAAGGTTTAGTTTGATATTGACTACTGATGGGAAATGTATTTTCTTCTTGTTTGTTCGTCCGTCAATGTAAATGATTGTGTGTCAGACTCAATAACATAAAAAGTTACAAACAGTTTAATTGAAACACAACAGACCTTCATCTATTTCATATAATGTAACGGCGACGTCTATATATATAAATATATATATATATATATATATATATATATATATATATATATATATATATATATCTATATATATATATATATAATATATATATATCGCATAAACACTGATAACAAATATGTAAGTCAACTTGCTTCAAAGGGGCAACATTGATTTTCTTGGTTTTGCTTTACTGGATAAGAATCATACTTCCCGACAAGATGTTTGGTAAATTACAAAGTCTTGATGCCCAATGATTTGTGATTTGACTGTATAAAAAACTGTCTATACAGAATAAACAAAAAATTGACGTGGGATTTGGAAAAGCGTGCACAAATCAATTTTTTTTTTTTTTTTTTTTTTTTTTTTTTTTTTTTTTTTTTGTATAGAGAAGTTTTTTACATTCAATTCTTGTACATAAATAAAAGAAATGACTTTTTGAACTGTTCAAAATTGTATTGGGATTACGTCGTGTATTTATTGTAGCGAAACAGTTATTGATGTTGAAGACAATATGTAGGTTTTCGAAACCATCCGAATATGTTCCGAAATGTTATATTTTATCAATATACGGATTTGTGTAAAAATTATTTTTATTACTTGAAAAATTTAAATGACGATGATAATGATAATAATAATGATGATGACTTTGTCTGCGACGACGATGACGATATGATTGGTTATCTGGTTATTGTTGATTGGTTATGGCAATATAGATATGAAGTCATCAGGCCTTATAAAAGCACCATAATGATATTGATAAATAATCATTATGTGACGACAAATTAATTTATCAGTCTGACCTCCGAACCATTGATTGTTCCCTTCTGGAAAGCTGCCTACTAGTGCATTTGCTCAACAAGAAATAGCAATGTGCTTATGATTAATCTTAAAATGCTTATATTATACAATGTATAGGTTCAGTTTTATTGGTTAAATATTTCAAGCAAAAACAAACAATGATTTGATAATTTATTATTTCAATATGCGCGCGCATGTGTGTGTGTGTGTTGTGTGTGTGTGTGTGTGTGTTTGTGTGTGTGTGAAATGAAATTTGTTGAAATTATAAGCGACAAGAAAAAACCATTAAAATATTGTTACAATTTCTTTTATTATACGAACATATTGGAACAAATCACAGATTACACTAAATCATCTACATCCATATATACTTAATGTTACTTTTTATTATTATTATAGGGCAAATAAACATTAAAATATTGTAATGATCGTACAAATCTATTGAATTAATTGGGATATTTCTCTAACTCTTAATTTATTGTGTCAATTTCCATTATTCTATTCATTTTTACATTACAATCAATGCCATTGGTACTGTGCAAACGAATACACACAAAAAACCAGTTTATCATCACTCTTCTTTTTCCAATATCCAAATTACAATTATTTATATGTATCTGGTAACCTTGGTAACCTTGAACATATTTCTCAAGTAAACAAGTTCATATTGATTCGCACTTTCCCCAGTGCTTTAACCTTCCTTATCTTTATTTTATTGTAATTGATACTAATTAAATGTCCTTAACGTCTTTTTTGTTTTCCGATTGATTTTTTTAATTATCTGTCCTAACCACCTATTTTCCATTGATTTCGTCATTCATATATTATTGTCCATATGTCCTTACCACCTATTTTCCATTGATTTCGTCATTGATATATTATTGTCCGTATGTCCTTACCTATTTTTCATTGATTTCGTCATTGATATATTGTCCATAATTATGTCCTTACCACCTTTTTTCCATTGATTTCGTCATTGATATATTATTGTCCATAATTATGTCCTTACCACCTTTTTTCCATTGATTTCGTCATTCATATGTTATTGTCCATATGTCCTAACCACCTATTTTCCATTGATTTCGTCATTCGTATGTTATTGTCCATATTATGTCCTTACCACCTTTTTTCCATTGATTTCGTCATTTATATATATTGTCCATTATGTCCTTACCACCTTTTTTCCATTGATTTCGTCATTCATATGTTATTGTCCATATGTCCTTACCTATTTTCCATTGATTTCGTCATTCATATGTTAATATTTACATTTGCTTTGCAACTTTACTATATAAACATGTTTGAGACATGTGGCAAATACGGTACAATAACTGACATTGATCACATGATCATTACACTATGCGTATGAATATTTCAATGAATATTTCACTGTCTGGACTATTTTTTAAGAAGTTTCATAACAAACAACAACACAGCCTGAGAAAAAAAATTAATTAATTTTAAATATACATTGAATTAAATACACACGGAAAATTTCCAATCATCTAAAAAGAACCCTATTTCTCCCACAGTACTGAAAAAGTGTGTATGGTACCATTTGTTCTATAAATTTTATTTCCCGAGCTATGGAATTTCACCACCAGTTATTTTAAAACCAGTCATAATTAGTTTCACATTGACGAGTCTGGAGAATATGTAACTTAAAAACATGAAACAACCAAAAAATTTTCAGAGGGGAGATATCTCATACAGACGAAATAGCAGATGTTAAAAAAGAATATATATGCACTGAGACGGTCGACTGTCCTGTAAAAATGTTAAACCGCTGTTTCCAGTGCTTCGATAAAACTGACAAAAATCCCAAAGTTTGTTCAATCAATATAATAAAAACG
>CM056594.1:34085080-34194897 GCA_029721355.1 Tegillarca granosa | reverse complement strand
GCGTCGTGAGTCAACTCTTGCTTGTTAACACTATAGGGGCCACAGTTTTAATCCAATCAACATCAAACTTGGCCACAGGGATCCTCTTGACCAAAGCCAAGTCAAGTTCGAACATGGGTCATGTTGGGTCAATAAATAGGTCACTAGGTCAAATCAAAGAAAAACCTTGTAAACTCTCTAGAAGCCACAGTTTTTGATTAATCTTCTTCAAACTTGCTCAGAATGAAAACCTTGACCAAAGCTAAGTCAAGTTCGAATATGGGTCATGTTGGGTCATTAAGGAGGTCACTAGGTCAAATAATAGAAAAACCTTCTTAACACTCCTGAGGCCCCAATTTGAGTACAATCTTCATCAAACATTGTCAGATTAGTCCAAAGCTAGCTTAAATTCATATATGGGCCATAATGGGTCAATAAGTAGGTCACTAGGTCAAATAATGGAAAAACATTGTTAACACTTCCAAGACCCCAATTTGAGTGCAATCCTCATCTTACGTAGTCAGAATGATCCTCTTGACAAAAGCTAGCTCAAGTTTGTATATGGGCCATGTTGGGTCAATAAGTAGGTCACATGGTCAAATAATAGAAATACCGTGTTAACAACCCTGAGGCCCCAATTTAAGTGCAATCTTCATCAAACATTGTTAGATTGATCCTCTTGACCAAAGCTAGCTTAAGTTCATATATGGGCCATGTTGGGTCAATAGGTAGGTCACTAGGTCAAATAATAGAAAAACCTTGATAACACTCTTGAGGCCCCAATTTGAGTGCAATCTTCATCAAACATTGTCAGATAAGTCCAAAGCTAGCTTAAATTCATATATAGGCCATGTTGGGTCAATAAGTAGGCCACTAGATCAAATTCCAGAAAAACCTTGTTAACACATCTGAGGCTCCAATTTGAGTGCAATCTTCATCTTACTTAGTCAGAATGATCCTCTTGACAAAAGCTAGCCCAAGTGCGTATATTGGCCGTTTTGGGTCAATAATTAGGCATTAGGTCAATTAATAGAAAAATCTTGTTAACACTCCTGAGCCACCAATTTGAGTGCAATCTTCATCTTACGTAGTCAGAATGATCCTCTTGACAAAAGCTAGCTCAGGTTCGTATATGGCCCATGTTGGTTCAATAAGTAGGTCACTGGATCAAATTATATAAAAACCTTGTTAACACATCTGATGGCTAAATTTTTGTCCAATCTTCATATAGGCCATTGATCCTATATTTTCAACTTAAATGAAATATCAATGTAAACCTGCGCTGTAATTTTATTCATTAATAATATTAATAAACGATCCCCCCCCTTTTTTTTTTCTTAATTGCTATTTTTTAAACGTTCGATCACTTATATATGAAAATCTCAATCATTTTATCCAAGGTGAAACTGAAATTGAAAGTATAAAATGTTTTCTACGGAACAATAATGGATAAAGCTATGTATAACAAACAGTTTTATATTACACTGATGTTACAACCCGGAAGTATAAATTCAACAATTCTTATGCAAATATTTACTTTCTTTTATTTTTAAGTGTTTAACAAACCAATGATAATTATTCGTGAAATTCAACAATAGATTTTTCCGATTTTCCGATTTAAATCAATTCTAAATGACAACTTCGTAGTTTACACACAATCCGATGTAACATCAAACACAAGAAGATAATCTATATACCATGCTATTGAGAAATCTGATGCTTTATGCTTTATTATCCCGTTTTACAATCGGTGACAGTTTAATTCATCAGTGATCAACAGTTTTATTGCAGTACTAAAATCATCAATAGAGAGCAAACATAGTTGAAAGGGTATTCAGAAGGTCAGAAGAACAATAACTTATGAATGACGAAATCAATGGAAAATATGTGATAAGGACTTATGGACAATAACATATGAATGACGAAATCAATGGAAAAATGCGGCAAGGACATATGGACAATAATATATGAATGACAAAATCAATGGAAAATAGGTTGTAAGGACATATGGACAATAACATTTAAATGAAGAAATCAATGGAAAAAGGTGGTAAGAACATATGGACAATAATTTATGAATGACGAATTCAATGGAAAAAGGCGGCAAGGACATATGGACAATAACATATGAATGACGAAATCAATGGAAAAAGCAGCAAGGACATATGGACAATAACATATGAATGACAAAATCAATGGAAAATAGGTGGTAAGGACATATGGACAATAACATTTAAATGAAGAAATCAATGGAAAAAGGTGGCAAGGACATATGGACAATGACATATGAATGACGAAATCAATGGAAAAAAAGGTGGTAAGGACATTTGGACAATAACATATGAATGACGAAATCAATGGAAAAAAGGTGGTAAGTGACATAATTATGGACAATTAACCATTGAACAGCATAGCTATGGCAGTTATTGGATTATAAATGCCATAGCTTTGCCAGGCAAACTGAATAACGCGCGTTAGCGCGTTATGATTTGTTTGCCTGGCAAAGCTATGTCATTTATAATCCAATAACTGCCATAGCTATGCTGTTCAATGGTTATATTTACATTATATTAATTATTAATTTATTTTTTTTGAATTTTTGTCACATCAATTTGAATTTTTCCGCCTTCAACGAGAAGCGGGGTCAATTATTGGAACAGCGTAACAATGTAAACAAAATATAGTACAACATGAAAAAACACGAAACTCGCAAAAATTATGAAATATTTTATTAACCATCACATTGTTTTGCACATTTTATATAAAACATCAATTTAGTAACTTTCACAGCAATTTTACGAAATTATTTTTAAAAACAAACGAAATTCCTAAGGCGGATGACGAACAAGTGAACAGTCTCGAAGATTGACACGAAAATGATGTCTCACTCTCGCTGTCATTTTTGGAAATTTAAAAGTGCAGTGCGAAAAATTGGAATCTACGAAGAAACCAGGAGTGAATTAATTGGATGACGGAAATGTAATCTGCTTTGGAAAGTCATAGTTTCTGTCATTATTATTCGTAGAACTTGTGGAACTGACCACATGATGCGACCCAGATTGTAACCCATTTAGGCGCGGTACAACAGCTGATTTAGTGTTTAAATTTTTTGCAGGGTGAGTTAATTCTGACAATGAGTGACTATGACGTTTTTTCTGTTGTTTTGAGACAGTTCTGTTGTAAGATTGGGAGAAGCTTCTCATTTATGGTTCGACATAAACAAATTTGTGCCGAGCTTCGTACCCCGGGTCATTGAGTTGCTGAATGGCCGTCACCCGCAAACAGCGAGGAATGTATTTAGTTTCAACTTTTGCAGCATGGCATATGTCGGATAAAAACGAGCAAATGTGCGTTTTAAAAGTGGTTTGAACATGAACCATATATCAGACTCTTCAGGACCAACCATGGCGTTTTTATTATATTGATTGAACAAACTTTGGGATTTTTGTCAGTTTTATCGAAGCACTGGAAACAGCGGTTTAACATTTTTACAGGACAGTCGACCGTCTCAGTTGCATATATATTCTTTTTTAACATCTGCTATTTTCGTCTGTATGAGATATCTCCCCTCTGAAAATTTTTTGGTTGTATTTCATGTTTTTAAGTTACATATTCTCCAGACTCGTCAATGTGAAACTCAATTATGACTGGTTTTAAAATAACTGGTGGTGAAATTCCATAGCTCGGGAAATAAAATTTATAGAACAAATGGTACCATACACACTTTTTCAGTATTGTGGGAGAAATAAGGGTTCTTTTTAGATGATTGGAAATTTTCCGTTGTGTATTTAATTCAATGTATATTTTAAAATTAATTAATTTTTTTTCTCAGGCTGTGTTGTTGTTTGTTATGAAACTTCTTAAAAAATAGTCCAGACAGTGAAATATTCATTGAAATATTCATACGCATAGTGTAATGATCATGTGATCAATGTCAGTTATTGTACCGTATTTGCCACATGTCTCAAACATGTTTATATAGTAAAGTTGCAAAGCAAATGTAAATATTAACATATGAATGACGAAATCAATGGAAAATAGGTAAGGACATATGGACAATAACATATGAATGACGAAATCAATGGAAAAAAGGTGGTAAGGACATAATTATGGACAATAATATATAAATGACGAAATCAATGGAAAAAAGGTGGTAAGGACATAATATGGACAATAACATACGAATGACGAAATCAATGGAAAATAGGTGGTAAGGACATATGGACAATAACATATGAATGACGAAATCAATGGAAAAAAGGTGGTAAGGACATAATTATGGACAATAATATATCAATGACGAAATCAATGGAAAAAAGGTGGTAAGGACATAATTATGGACAATAATATATCAATGACGAAATCAATGAAAAATAGGTAAGGACATACGGACAATAATATATCAATGACGAAATCAATGGAAAATAGGTGGTAAGGACATATGGACAATAATATATGAATGACGAAATCAATGGAAAATAGGTGGTTAGGACAGATAATTAAAAAAATCAATCGGAAAAACAAAAAAGACGTTAAGGACATTTAATTAGTATCAATTACAATAAAATAAAGATAAGGAAGGTTAAAGCACTGGGGAAAGTGCGAATCAATATGCTTACTTTGTTTACTTGAGAAATTATGTTCAAGGTTACCAAGGTTACCAGATACATATAAAATAATTGTAATTTGGATATTGGAAAAAGAAGAGCGATGATAAACTGTTTTTTGTGTGTATTTGTTTGCACAGTACCAATGGCATTGATTGTAATGTAAAAATGAAGAATAATGGAAATTGACACAATAAAATTAAGAGTTAGAGAAATATCCAAATTAATTCAATAGATTTGTACGATCATTACAATATTTTAATGTTTATTTGCCTATAATAATAATAAAAAGTAACATTAAGTATATATGGATGTAGATGATTTAGTGTAATCTGTGATTTGTTCCAATATGTTCGTATAATAAAAGAAATTTAACAATATTTTAATGGTTTTTCTTGTCGCTTATAATTTCAAAAAATTTCATTTCACACACACACACACACACACACACATGCGCGCGCATATTGAAATAATAAATTATCAAAACTGAACCTATACATTGTATAATATAAGCATTTTAAGATTAATCATAAGCATATTGCTATTTCTTGTTGAGCAAATGCACTAGTAGGCAGCTTTCCAGAAGGGAACAATCAATGGTTCGGAGTCAGACTGATAAATTAATTTGTCGTCACCTAATGATTATTTATCTATAGCATTATGGTGCTTTTATAAGGCCTGATGACTTCATATCTATATTGCCATAACCAATCAACAATAACCACATAAACAATCATCATCGTCATCGTCGTCGCAGACAAAGTCATCATCATTATTATTATCATTATCATCGTCATTGTCATCATCATCATCAGTTAAAATTTTTCAAGTAATAAAAAATAATTTTTACACAAATCCGTATATTGATAAAATATAACATTTCGGAACATATTCGGATGGTTTCAAAAACCTACATATTGTCTTCAACATCAATAACTGTTTCGCTACAATAAATAACACGACGTAATCCCAATACAATTTTGAACAGTTCAAAAAGTCATTTCTTTTATTTATGTACAAGAATTGAGTGTAAAAAACTTCTGTATAAAAAAAAAAAAAAAAAAAAAAAAAAAAAAAAAAAAAAAAAAAAAAAAAAAAAAAAAAAATTGATTTGTGCACGCTTTTCCAAATCCCACGTCAATTTTTTGTTTATTCTGTATAGACAGATTTTTTATACAGTCAAATCACAAATCATTGGGCATCAAGACTTTGTAATTTACCAAACATCTTGTCGGGAAGTATGATTCTTATCCAGTAAAGCAAAACCAAGAAAATCAATGTTGACCCTTTGAAGCAAGTTGACTTACATATTTGTTATCAGTGTTTATGCGATATATATATATATATATATATATATATATATATATATATATATATATATATATAGACGTCGCCGTTACATTATATGAAATAGATGAAGGTCTGTTGTGTTTCAATTAAACTGTTTGTAACTTTTTATGTTATTGAGTCTGACACACAATCATTTACATTGACGGACGAACAAACAAGAAGAAAATACATTTCCCATCAGTAGTCAATATCAAACCAAACCTTGAGTAATAGATTAACAATATTAACTGTGTATGTCTTAAAAAGAAAAAGGTCACAAAGATCAATATCATGATTCAATACAAGCGGACTTTAAAATAAATAGTGATATACTTTAAGCATGTTTTCTTCTAGCAGACGTTATAACATGTCAGGGCCGCCGGGACCAAGTGGTCTAAAGCACACGCTTACGGATAATAGTGTCTACAACCGCCAGGGTTCTAATTCCGCTCGGGCAGATCCTAGTGTAAAATTGATCAATTCGCTTGCCTATTCTACGGACACTTTGGTCTTCTCTATCATCCCCCAACTGAACGCTTCGATATAAGTAAAAGGATTATGAGCAGGGCCCAGGGCCTGCATTATTCTACACTCCACACCATTCCACACATTTAAAGCTGCTATAAATTTACCAATTATTGAAAAAAAAATCTAAAAAAAATTATCAATATCAATTGATTGTTATTACGATCTGTACGATTCATTTTTTAAAATCCACTATTATCAGCTTATAATAATTGGAGATCCTTAAAGCTTGTGGCAACTCATAAAAATGTAATTTATCAGCTTGTAGCATGCGAGGAACTTCTATGCAAACACTGGCGTCGACTGAAAAAAACGTGTTTGTGCGAGAGCAACACCATATTCTGCAAAGAAAAGAACAATGGTCAACTGGGACAAACTGACTCTAAGGATTTGAAACGGCCAGATTAAGACGCAAAAATGGCTGCAAATAAAACAGCAGTTTAGCTGAAATATGACTGCATTGTCCATGAGCACAGGCTCTTTTGCTGTGTTTGTATTTGTTGACGTTGCCTCGTTTTCAATAAATAATCACATGATCAATATTCCAAAATAAGATCTTTTGTAGATCAAATTAACAGTAGGTTTCCCCGTGAATTTCAACGTAAGTAAGGGCTTCATCGAAGAACCAAGTATTACATTTTTCATGAAAGGCATAGTTAAGTAAAATGCGCCGTTTAAATATTGTACATATGAAAACTTAATGCAACTTTAACAAGGCATACACGTGTCACGTTGTCATAAATATGTAATAATTATTATACATTTGTACATGTCACGGAAATATGTTTATTAGAAAAACAATCTAATGCCATAATTAGATTTCATATTATTTATTAAAACAAAAATATTAATTATCTCCAAATCAATGCAGAAATTGCGTTGTATAATACACTTGAAAAAATAGCAATTATGCGTTTTCTGCTACAATATAACCATTAAATGGAACTGTAAATTAGTGTAAAAATTTTTCAAAATAAAATTATTTGCGTTCTAGGTTATTTCATTTTTTGACACATACCAATTTTCTATAATTTGTTAAAAAACTGAAAAAAAATTAAAATTAAAATCTGAAGGTAAATGAGCAATTTTAAACTGAATTAAAACTATATTTACATCAATAAAAATATTCTAACGACGTTGCACAAAACGTTGTTTGAATATAAGTCTAAATAATATGTTTTTAACTGAAGTACATTGACTTGTAATTCAATATTTAAATGATTATTACATCCTTGTATAAGATTATTGTAGACAAGAGGAAACCCAATGTCTTGTGTATGAAAAAGGTTTGCTGCAATTATTAAAAAAATGTTTTATTAAAACGAATCATGTTCGTCAAACAAATACTTTGGATATAAATAAGACCTTTAAAAAGATCAAATTTCTGCACATGACAACATTACCCCCGAAGGTCAACCACACCACTGTTTGATATCAGCAGCACCAAAGCTTCTTGTTTAATATCAACCACAATATGTCTAATATATATATATATATATATATATATATATATATATATATATATATATATATATATATATATATATATATAT
Organism: Tegillarca granosa; assembly: GCA_029721355.1. Lineage (NCBI taxonomy): Eukaryota > Metazoa > Mollusca > Bivalvia > Arcoida > Arcidae > Tegillarca > Tegillarca granosa. Next base: position 34,186,904 of record CM056594.1, on the reverse strand, counting down.
ATATATATATATATATATAGTTCATAGTTCATAATATACCATGCAAGCAAGTTAAAAGCATATTGATATAATCTTAGCATGTTTAATAAAGGTCAACAACGAAATATTAACAAAAATAAAGGTTTATACAGACAGACAACATCAACAACATATATATATCATATTAAAAAACAGACAGAAATTTATTTTTTACAGACTGGCGATGTTTCCGGAAGTTGAATCTGAGATAATGTCGTCTGCAACAAGAAACTCAATTTACGGAAATTGCTTTGAGAATTGATACATTAACTGAAGTTCCTTTTATTACATTAAATCTTGTCTAAAATATCTTCTACTAAAAATACATCCCATTGAAAGCCACAGTCATACTAAAATATCGAATTAACATCCATTTACAAGCGCAAAGAAACATGTTGCTTCAATAAAAAAAACTTAATGTTGTAGTTAACTGTACGTTTTCAGTAAGGATAATGGTGGCAAATTTTCAACCACCCTTTAAAGCATTGGTTTAATTTAACCTGAACAATGATTTATAGGAGGACAGCTTGGTCTGACAATGTAAAATAATTGACAATTGTTAACTTTTGTTGTTGCACCTACGAGAAAGGGCGTAATTCGTTTGGAAGTTATATTGATTCTCAAGCAATTCAAACAATATATGTTATCATTTTTGTTCATTAGGCAATTCTCTCTCTCTCTCTCTCTCTCTCTCTCTCTCTCTCTCTCTCTCTCTTTAAAGCAAAATATTACGCGGGATTTGTTATGATCTAGATTTAAACAGATTCGTAAACACGTGTGTGTGTGTGTGTGTGTGTGTGTGTGTGTGTGTGTGTGTGTGTGTGTGTGTGCAGAATTTTTAATATTTCTTTTGCTAAAAATTAAAAATTCTGCACATGACAAAACCGACCTACGTGGTGATTTTTTACACAGCCTGTTGCCCAGTCATCCAGTGACATAAATTTATTACAAGTATAGTATAGTTATAAATCCTTACTATAAACTAAAAAAAAATCCTTAATGAAGTTATAAAATTTTGATGAAAATTTTTAACTGTAAATCCAATTTTGACCATCTATGTATTTTATAAAATTTAAATTTAAATCATGCTCCAGGCTCATAGTTAGTCAGTTTGAAATTTTGACAAATAATAATTATCTGCATCATATTTATTTTAAAGAAGCATTAAAATTTTCTCTTTTTTTGAAAGTATGCGTCTTTTTCCGCAAAATTTTCAACTACTCAATTATTATCTTCGTCATATTTGTATTTATATACGAGATATTTGAAAATATAATAGATATAGATGCCATTAATGCCATTAAAAACCTTTTTGCAAATTGTTATGGCGAATTGGTTATAGAGGACATTGTTTATATATATATATATATATATATATATATATATATATATATATATATATATATATATATGCCTCCTATAAGCTTCAGTACTTTATTTATACAAAATATTAATTAGAACATAATTATGTATAATTAGGTTTGTAAGCTGGTAAATAAGCTAGTAAGCTACTGGCAAATTATACACACAGATAGGTTTAAATCCAGTCTGACTGCAATTTTATCCCCGATTAATAATTTTATAGACATCACTATAGCAACATGATGTGATTTAATTTGATAATTAAAATTTTATAAAAAGAGAATATGAACATCATTCGTTTAGTTTAAAACCTCCGTTCTAAGGTCGTTCATATCGATTGGGACTTATTCGAGGAAAGATAATCTAAAACAAACATGTTATTATGTCTAATCCCTCCTAAGATCATCAACATTTTGTTGCTGATAGCAAAGATTGTTTTTTATTTACTTCATTATAGAAGCAATTATTTTTGTATCTTAAACACATATATCCTGAAATAAAATGAATAATAGGACAATAACTCGAGGCCAATAAAATTTGGACATGGTTGCCATCATCATATCGTGAAATCTTACTGTAACGGGTAATATATATTCCATATAACCGTTTAAAACATCGATAACATTCTCTTCCATTACCATAAAACACTAACATTATATCAATGATATAGTTACCAAATAGTGTATTTATATGACACGATACCATAAACCCTCTACCGGATTTATTTGACTTCTTCAAGCAGTTATCCGTTAAAGTCTTTGAAGACCGTTTTTTATTGTGAATCTAAATAAAACGCGAAAAATATATACTCGCTCTGGAAAAAAAATCCTAAAAGCCAATGATTCCATAAAAACATGTTTAAGATGGCAATCAATTTTACTGATGGAATAGTACATTTATCACATATAAATAAATAGAGTTACAGTGGATTTTCATCTACACGAGCAAACAATAACAACATTACTGAAATGTACCATGATTGACATATCTGATCAGAAAAGGTCAATAGTTTAATACAGTAACATAAATCTACTTATGTAAAAAAAATATAAATATTTTTTTAATATAGCAAAATACAACATAAAATGTTCATTTTGTTTAAAATAGATATCTTCATGACAATATTTGTTATTTTCTTCTCATGATAATTAGAATGATATAAATTTGCTTATTATATATATTTTTATCGCTATATATAAACTGCATTTTAATGATCGTATACTATGACGAAGCAATATTAAACATGCACGTATTTCTATTTTGGTAGATTTGTTAGATTTGTATATAACCCATGGAAAAAATGCATTTATCTTTATATATATATATATTTGTGTCAAATAGAGTGCAAACTCTTATTGTGAGCAGGGTTGGTTTCAGCAATAACCTTCAATCATAATACGAATTATATGTCAAATGCTTTAATGCTTTGTTGCCATTTCCTTCCAAACAGCTAACAAGGTTATCTTTTAAAAGACGTAACCAGTTTGTACAAAGAGCGTTAGAAAGCTATTTTTACAAATTCTCACAAATTCTATAAAAAGCGCGCCCTGCTTCTCCTATTTAAAGTGTTTTTGTTTTACAGTTACTACGGTAGAATGTTGCTCCCTGCTTCTCCTGATTATGGTATATTTGTTTTACAGTTACTACGATAGGATGTCGCGCCCTGCTTCTCCTGATTATGGTGTATTTGTTTTACAGTTACTACGGTAGGATGTCGCGCCCTGCTTCTCCTGATTATGGTGTATTTGTTTTACAGTTACTACGGTAAGATAGAGCGCCTTACTTCTCTTGTCTATTGTGTATTTGTTTTACAGTTACTACGGTAAGATAGAGCGCATTACTTCTCTTGTGTATTGTGTATTTGTTTTACAGTTACTACGATAAAATACAGCGTCCTGCTTCTCCTGATTATGGTGTATTTGTTTTACAGTTACTACGGTAAGATAGAGCGCCTTACTTCTCTTGTCTATTGTGTATTTGTTTTACAGTTACTACGGTAAGATAGAGCGCCTTACTTCTCTTGTCTGTTGTGTATTTGTTTTACAGTTACTACGGTAAGATAGAGCGCATTACTTCTCTTGTGTATTGTGTATTTGTTTTACAGTTACTACGATAAAATACAGCGTCCTGCTTCTCCTGTTTATGGTGTATTTGTTTTACAGTTACTACGGTAGAATAGAGCGCCCTGCTTCTCCTGTTTATGGTGTATTTGTTTCTGTGACTAAGGTAGGAAGGAACGCCCTGCTTCTCCTGATTATGGTAAATTTATTTTACATTTACTACGGTAGGATGTCGCGCCCTGCTTCTCCTGGTTATGGTGTATTTGTTTTACAGTTACTATGGTAGGATAGAGCGACCTGCTTCTCCTGTTTATGGTGTTTTTGTTTTACAATGACTGCGGTAGGATGGAGCGCCCTGCTTCTTCTGTTTTTTTTGTGTATTTTGTAACAGTTACTACGGTAGGAGAGAGCGTTCTGATTCTTCTGTTTATGGTACATTTGTTTTACAGTTACTACGGTAGGATAAAGCGACCTGCTTCTTTTGTTTATGGTGTATTTGTGTTACAGTTACTGCGCCCTGCTTCTCCTGTTTTTTGTGTTTTTTTTAACAGTTACTATGGTAGGAGAGAGCGTTTTGATTCTCCTCTTTATGGTGCATTCGTTTTACAGTTACTACGGTAGGAGAGAGCGTTTTGATTCTCCTCTTATGATGCATTCGTTTTACAGTTACTTCGGTAGGAGAGAGCGTTCTGATTCTCCTTTTTATGATGAATTTGTTTACTACGGTAGAACATATCGTCTTCTCATTATGGCAATCTTTATACAACGAAGCATGCTGCTAACAAATAAAATATTGAAATTGCAAACGTGGGCTAATCATGGCCTTTAAAAATTTAATGGCCGTCATCAGAATATTGTTAAGTATGAAATTGCTTTATCCAATTTTGTCCTGAATGCTTTTGTCTCCCATAGTTCCATGTTCCTTTCATTCTCGCTTTTGATTTCTTACGTGGGGGTGTAGCTAGCTATACTGCAAGTGTTTAGTTATTCGATGCACTCGACCTCACTTTCCTGATGGAAATTCCCGTGTTTTGCTTATGTTGCCAGATTTCTTAGTTTTGGATTTTGATTTTAAAAATGAACCGGTATGTATGTGTTTGTTCATATGCAAGGTTATAAAGTATGTTAAAAATGTTGAAATTCATAAAAACTTTAGTTTTTTTTAAATTGTCGAGTGGTTCGTTAATCTTTGTTGACAAAAATTAAGAATATTTCCTTTTATATCTTAGTACCTACACTTACATGGAATATTTTACTTTTGTTGGAAAGAAAAAGATTTAAGCTAAGTAAAGAATGTAATCAGTTTTTTGATTATTTCTGGGATAGTTAATTTCTTATCGCATCGGCAAATGGACAAATTAATCGCTATGTTTGCAATCTTGATAACAACTAGAATGTATTATTGCGAGCAATTATATGTCGTATCAGCAGCCTAAAGTGGTGCTCCAAATAGCGGAGGAAATTCCAAGAAAGAAAGATCTCTCTGGAATTTATTTTGGTTTTAAAGAAGCTTAACCAAACCTCTAAGACAACACGTAACCAATATACTTGTCATCAATCTAGTAAGTGCTAAACGAAACCAAGACAACAAGTAAACATCTGAGTTGTCTTTTTGTAGTTGTAGAACCAAACCTTCTAAACAGCACATGAGACACCTTCGTTGTCATTCCTGTGGTTGCTGAACCCATCCTACAAGTCAACACGTAAACGACTTAGTTTTCATTGTTATAGATGTTGAACTCATCCTTGTAGTTGCTGAACCTATCCTACAAAACAGCACGTAAGCAACTAAATTATTATTCTTGTATTGCTGAACCTATCCTACAAAACATCACTTAAAATATTCGCTGTCATTCTTGTAAGTGCTGAATCAAACATGCTTGTAAAAGTAATCTGCACTATTTTACCTTATGGAAATATTGATATAAATGTCACGATTATTTTTATCTTTTGTTAGTGTAATATATTATTAATATTACATTCTATTATTTTAATTGTTTTTTATACACACAGATATGAATGCTGAAAATTGCTTTGTCATTGCATAAAACAATTTAAACATTTTTGTATTCTTGATATAGAGGCTATAAAACCAATTTCGACCAAAATTGTGGATTTTTCATTATGTCTGCGTATCAGCAGACATCTTGTTGCTACTCAAGACAGATTTTTTTTTCAGAGGTATCTCCTCCTTCGTTTCTTATTAGATTAGGTTAAAATTTTGTCAACTGGTAGGGATTTGACCATGGGTAGGTCGCTTCCTCACTGTTTTTGGAATTCGAAGGACTTCGGAAAAATCAGGTTAAACACCTTTTAAAATGACACCACCTTTAGTTACTTTTCTGACTTGGTAGATGTCAAAAGTAACTATTGAACATGGTAAAACACACAAGTTGTTTTTCTGACTTGGAAATACACACTAGTTACTATACTTAATAAGCACAAGTTACTATTCTGACTTGGTAGTACACATAAGTTATTATCATGACTTGGTAGTTTTTCGTTAATACTTAATTTCAAATGTTTGTATTCTTTAATGGTAGAATTTAAGTGCATGCTCTTCTATGTTAAATCTCTGTGATCTCAATACGTATACTTTAATGGTAAAATCAGAGTTTTTATTTTTGACTGTAAAAATTAAGGTTTGTTTATTTTAATGGCAAATGCAGAAAATTTGTATTCTTTAATGTTAAACTCAAAAGATTACTTTCTAACATTGTTAAACTTAAAAAGGCAAATTCTAAGACCCTCCCATCACGGATTGTTAGGAAATATATGTCTCTATAATTTGCACATTCAATACTGCGACAGACTGACACAACAAAATGGATTTAATTATTAAGCTGTTACCTTTGAGGTTTTATCTTATTCTATTAATTGTTCCTTTTTAGCAGATTTTATTTTATCACTACTAATCAGAGGTAATTTTTACTTCATCTTTGCATCATTAATACATGTTTTAGGCATAGATATATTGGCTAAGGCCAGACAGTGCTTCACGAATATGTGTAAATTACCATAATTATATTGACTACAGAAAAGGCACCATGTAACACGTTCTCATAGTTGGAACTTTAGGTTCATTAATTTTCAAATGTTTGGCTCAGTTTTTTTTATCTATCAAACTCTTTGGTCTAAGTGTCACTGATAATGAATGAATTTTCGAAATGTGCACATCTGGCACATCAAAATTTAACTGGCATTTGTGTTATATATTTACTACCCCTGAGCGGGTACCGCTGTGGATGGAGTTAAACTCTCCGAGGATATCCATAACTCAGTAGGCAGTACTTTGTGCTGTCAGAAAATGTACCATTTATCAAAATTTTCAGCCGTCTTAAATTTTGAAATTTATTCAAAACTAAGGTTTGTTCCCTCATGCAAAGCATTCCTTAGCTGGATTTGGATTTATATGATTATGGAACTGTAGATTTATTAATTTTAAACTGTTTGGCTTATGTTTTCTATACATCAAAATTTTCGGTCTTAGTGTCACTGATGAGAAATGAATTCCGAAATGTGCACATCTGGCACATCAAAATTTAACTGGTATTTGTGTTATATATTGGCTCATGTGCTTTTTCTCGGTTGATAAATAAATACAATGTCCACAATCTACATGTATTTCTATAATAAATCCATGTCTAATTTTAAGCTCAGGTCATTATTTCTACATCAATGACAATCAAATATGCTACACATTACGATTCTTTGTGCTCTTAGCTAGATTTTGTATCATTACTTACCGGGTTTTTAAAACTATAAAATTACACTTAATAAAAAAAGTCTAGAAAGCCAAATTGTTTGAAAATAGAAAGTAACAAGTATTAGAAAAAAAATGAAATTGTACGAAAATAAACAAAATTACAATTTATAAATAAAAAGAGTAACATTGTCCGAAAATACAAGAAGTTAAAATTAATGAATAAAAGAAGCGAATTGTCTGACAACGTATAACGTTAAATAATTGAAATAACAAAAGAAGCGAAATATCTTAGCTTAATTTTCTAAGCTTGCAATATCCCTGAGCTAGCAATTTAATTGTAAGCAGCTCGCTACATTGATGAAACCTTTCGTGGGCGTCATAATTGAGGTATAAGTCCAGATACGAAGCAGAACATGATGAATCAGTCGTATCTTACATTTCAAGCTAACTTGAATAGTTGGCATTCTCATATTCTCCAATTTTGGATTACTCAGAGACAGACCGTCATCTATATATCTGTATTGGGAGTTGAAAATTTGAGCGGGTCTTCTATCCTTATTTGACAAGGTTGTGTAAAATTCTGAATCATATAAATTAAGAAACAAATCATAAAGCAAAAGTGACCATTGGTATACCGATTGTTTGTGGAAAATATATTGCCAAACACAACAAATTTGTTGTCTTTCAAAAAACTCTAACTTTTGTTGATGGTATCTTCAGTATATATATATTTTCTTTGCAGTCTGTATGTAGTTTTACAAAATAACAATAATCCCTGTTGAGCACTAGATATTAATATCTTGATTTACAGTTTTTGTAAAAGACTGACATGTGAATGATTTGTTTTAGACGTTCTTTTACTTTAGAATGAGGGATAGTGGAGTAAAGGGTAGAAAAATCAAGTTTGTTTCTTTGTTTACTTTTTACCGAAGATAAAGTATTAGAAACAAGATGTTCAAGTGGTTCTTTAGAATTTTTGAGAATCCACATTTGGTTGATGCCAGATGTAGAATACTCTTTTCCTGAATAAGTCTGAAGGCCATCTTCGACAGCTTTCAAAATTTGTGATACAATTACTGATAATGATTTAGTAGTACATTTAGAGGAACTTGCTATATATCTTTCCTCGTAGGGATTTTTGTGAAGTTTTGGAATCCAATACAAGTAAGAAATATCAAGTCTATTCTGTTTTAAATTGATACCGAAAGACCCAAGAACACCCCTATGACTAAAAAGAACTTTCTCTTTGGTAATAGTTGGAATCTCTAATATACTATCTAAACCAAGCTCATAAATAAAACATTCAACGTAAAATTTCTCATGAACAAAAACAATATTGTTGGAAGCTGGGACAATAAAATTTTTGTTATATATGTCCGTAAGGATTGCAGAAATCTCAGTGTCCCTCTGCACTAAGGAAGGTTTAGTACTCAGATACCCTTTAAAATACAATTGTTACACTTGATAAATAAATAAAAAAACCAATACAGACAAAGGTTCTTAAAAACCGTATTTTTTATTGTTGTCATTGACTACTTTTGAAGTTTGTTGGTAATGATTTTTGAATTACATAACGATATAGAGACATAACTTAATGACAAAAAACAATGCATTTGACTGATGATGATAGCGTTCACTTCAATATTGTCAGTAAAAGAGGCTTTATATAACAAATTGTAACGAAAAATTACAAATAATATAACTGCTTTATAGTACAGAAACATCAATCGATAAATATCATTACATTGTACGATTCACTTTATATCATCGGTCATAATTTTATATCATAACTCCGCTTTTAGTGCTCGAAGAAAACAATATCATTTTCATTTTTGGTGCAAATATTTATTTTACCGAGTGTTATAAAATCTATTTGTTTTTTAAAAATTTCTTTATCATTAAAATCAAATATAAGGGTTTTTTTTAATTTTCTAAAATATATTGATACCACAATTTTTATCAGTGATGGTCACAACATGAATCAAGAAAATCCAAAAAAGAAAAATACAAACATAAATAAATAAATAAATGAATAAATAAATACATGTAAATAAATAATAAAATAATAATAACCCAGAAACTTAGTCGCATTCGAACATAAATCTAAAAGTTTGAAATACGCCAAAAATAACCTTGATCATACTGAAAGACAGTTTTATTATTTTATTTTTGTAACTCGATGCGTTTAGCATTAACGGTGTGATTAGGAGATACATTGCTTAATCTTACTTCTTCGATTCGTATATAATGTGTTCAACACGTTACATAACAGGATTTATTATGGATGCAAATGCATTTTATACTCATATTTCCGGATTTGAAGATCAGTGTTGATTAACTGATAAATGCACATCTGGTGCACGCTTTATCAGTTTATCTTTATATTCTACACATATGGTGAAGTGATCGAATAATGGCGTAATATGTAATTTACAACCTATTGATGTCTGTATTTATAAAAATAGAGACACCTGATGTATCGATTTTTTAAAAAAAGAGTAAATGCTATATTTACATACCTTGTAGTATACACCTGGCGCGTACAACTAAAACCCTTTGACCCTGCGTATTTAACTCACAGAACTGATTTAACTAGTAATATTGGCAGACGACAAAAGGACTATTTCGAGAGTTTGTTCTTTAAATTCCAAGAATACATTCTTTCAGGTCTTGAAAACCTAGAACATCTCAAAATGTTTTAAGAGAGGTGTGGCTTCTCTCCAAGATAAAAATCCACAATATTGGTGAAATATTTTAACGAAAATAAAATTTTGAGCATTTATACATTTAATTATGACATATTTAGGTCAGCAGATAACTTTTTATTTTAAGAAATACAAAACAAGCACGTGAATACTATACTTATAAGTTTATTATTCGATGTCGACACAGGAAGATGACGTCACGAAACCCCACCCATGTAAGAGGAATTTTACGTAAACATCTTTTTTTCCAGCGGTGTTTAACATTATTTACAGATTTTAATTTTTTTCCGTAACGTTTTTTTAAAGACGTGACGTTGTTTAGCTCTAATACCTGATTGAATGAAAAAATTTGTTAAATGTTTGCTAAAAAAAATTTTAAATCCGTCATTTTACAAACCTGTTACGGCAGATCTAGGCACAGTATTGCTGCTTTTTTTTGAAAGACTTTTCCTAACTTCAAGATAGACAATGTATCGCGTGGCTTTTGTTTTCCAAAAGTTGATGTTTCAATTTGTACTCTGTTAAAAATGCCTTAAATAACCGATGTTCTGTGTACATAAAAATGGTCAATACAGTATCCTATTTAATTTTCTGAATTGCTGTTTACACAAACAAAATTGGTTTGATTTATATTAAAGTCATAAATCGAAACCAAAAAGTAAACAATTAAATGGCATTCTGACTTTGAATGTCCAAGTCAGAGTCAAATTTACATTAGAATCAATACTAAAAAAAGGCTCAATTTCAGCTTCAATTAGATGAAATATGGATTTTAGTCCGAATATTTATTTAAAGAAGAAACCTTACCCTGGGGATGGTTAAACGAAACCAAAGTAAATTGATAAATGTCAAGTTTTCATATCAGAGATCGATTCAAGCCTTGAAAATATGTTATGGCATTTTATTTAACTCTGTGAAGCTTAATAAAATACATCTACAGACGGCTATTTTTGAAGCTCTACAATTTAAAACCACGACAAAAACACTTACCAAGTTTTCTGAAGACCGTGAAAAGTTTCAAAAACATTCCCATTCTAATCATTGACTGATAAATCAATAAAATGAAAGTAAACGAGCTGTTCGTTAAAAAAAAACCCCCATCTTTTTATGGATCATTTCTTCACTTTGTACTTGTACCTGTAATGACATTGTTCTGTCTAGAAGTTTTTTGATTGGTAAATCGTAATCAATGGCGTTTGAAAAAGCTTCATATGCAAATAACAACGCTCATGTCTTCATTTAGCCAACATTTAAAAAAATTCTCTAATCCCGTCAATTTCTTTTATCATTTATATATAAAATTTTTAGCGATTATTATTTAAAAAAAAGGAAATGTCAGATGAAAGAAAATAATTATACAAACCAAAGTAATAAATATTTATGGCAGAACTTCACACACTTCTCCCTCTTATTTTACACTACTTTCTCTCTTTTTTTTGCATTGTTTGAGATCTCAGGTTCATTAGCAACATATTTAAATCGACAATTTGCTCCTCCTAATACCGGCAGACACAATTCTATTATCAGTATAGGATTTACGTTCACAGGCTCATTAACACAATATTGTTATACATACAGATATTACCATAAATTATTCATCAAAACTTATTCACAACTCTTCATTACTTCACTATATAGTTCATTATCATATTTTTCCAGTTTTCTTCTAATATTTTTCCAGAGTTTTATTATTTCTTATATTTTTCCAGATTTTTGTTATTTTAATATTTTTATAGATTTTTGTTATTTAATATTTTTCCAGAAATTTGTTATTTCAATATTTTTCCAGATTTTTGTTAATGATAATATTTTTCAAGATTTTTGCTATTTCTTATATTTTTCCAGATTTTTGTTATTTCAATATTTTTCCAGATTTTTGTTATTTCTTATATTTTTCCAGATATTTGTTATTTCGTATATTTTTCCAGATTTTTGTTATTTTAATATTTTTCCAGATTTTTGTTAATTATTATATTTTTCCAGATTTTTGTTATTTCTTATATTTTTCCAGATTTTTGTTATTTAGATATTTTTCCAGATTTTTGTTATTTTAATATTTTTCCAGAATTTTGTTATTTCAATATTTTTCCAGATTTTTGTTAATGATAAATTTTTCCAGATTTTTGCTATTTCTTATATTTTTCCAGATTTTGTTATTTCAATATTTTTCCAAATTTTTGTTATTATATTTTTCCAGATTTTTGTTAATTATTATATTTTTCCAGATTTTTGTTATTTCTTATATTTTCCAGATTTTTGTTATTTCTTATATTTTCCAGATTTTTGTTATTTCTAATATTTTTCCAGATTTTTGATATTTTAATATTTTCCAGATTTTTGTTATTTCTTTTATTTTTCCAGATTTTTGTTATTTCTTTTATTTTTCCAGATTTTTGTTATTTCTTATATTTTTCCAGATATTTCTTATTAAAAAATTTTCCAGATTTTTCGTTATTTCGTACATTTTTTCAGATTTTTGTTATTTCTTATAATTTTTCAGAGTTTTGTTATTTCCTCAGTGAAGTGTGTCATTTTTTTAACTTTAGTATCTAAACTTTGAATTAGCAGATAACAAAAGTAAGATCTAAGTCATTATTTAATGAGAGTGCTAAATGTTTCATTTTTCCACAATAAAGGGTCCGATTGGTTAAAACGTTAGCTTTAAACTCAAGGCGTCTCATAGCTGTGGGTTCGAACCCGGTCGACAACAACTGAGCAATGTTTTTTCTTGTTGTAGGTCCTAACTTGTTTGCTCGGTACCAGCATTAAGAACTGATGCAATGTTTATCTGCGGCATTGTGGGCGAGTGTACTTGCACTCTAAAACTAACTATAAGTGTGCACTAGTGCAATGCGGATTGGACTCACTTGCATACTCACGCATTACATATATTTGTGTTAAGATTAATCCTCGAGATTTATAAAATTGTCTTGTCGTGAACAGCTGAAAAGGTGCTAAAGTTCAACAAAACATTGCAACCAAACAAAACACCTAATACCTTCGTACCGACGACCTGGGATATATTCTGAACAGGCGAACTTGAACTCTAAACAGTCAGAGTACAATAACCCTAGCACATCACACACACACACACACATACACACACACACACACACACACACACACACACACTCTACGTGTACAGAATATTTAAAATGATCACATCACCAAAATCTAATAAACACGGCTTATCCGACAAAAATATTCAAGAAAATAATGTGAACATGTCCATTTGGAATATTAATAAAACTCAAAACACCCCCAATGCTGATTTGGGATTTTGATGGATGGCGTTTATATTCTTAGAGTTGTACTGTTGTCACTTTATTTAAATCCGAAAATTACGACAAATGATCTTTGGAAAACAGTCTTATAATATACAGGAGTAAAAGACAATTATTTCGTTATCACGTTCTGTATCGAGTCTCCAAAGAAGATGTCTAAACATTTTACTCTATATTGAACGAATCTAAATTATAAAGATTGCTGTCTGGCTTAACACGCAAACTGTTCACAAGAATGTTAAATATCGTGGCAATCTAGTTATAGGGAATCTGCAATTATTTAATCTATTTTTTCTGATAAAATCGGAAGAGATATCGACAAGGAACATCACCCTGGCATCATTCCAGTCATTGCCTGAAGCATTTATTGTCCAGCCATCGATTTTAAGCTTTTTTCGTGCAGTATTGAATTTATAAAGCCACTCACTAAAGTTGAGATAAAAAAACTTTTTTTGCTAATGGTTTAAGTTGGCATGTCTTCTATCATAAGTAATGGATGCTCATAAGATCATTTATGTCAAAACTGTTTGTTATACGGATTATGGGCACTTTGTCATTTTTATGACGCTAATGCCATTTTTACTTTCATCGTATTGTTCATTCTACTTCATTCAACATCAACAAACTTGGAAATAGAACTGTTTATACATATATAAATTAAATGAACGATACTATTTTTTTCCAATGGTGTTAATGTTATGATATTTCTATTTTTCCTAGTTTTTCCCCTGAAAAGTTGCTCTGGTGTTTATTTTGTGGATGGGTTTATTTTTCTGATTTATTTATATTTTTCTATTTGTTATATATCAAAGTCGAATCACATTATAAAATTTTCAGTTTGAAAAACAAGTATAATATCAGGATATAAGTAAACGGACATAATTTGTATATACCTTGTATTCATATTATTCATATTCATTAAAATTTCAATTTAACGAAACCATTGTAAAGTTGAATTTTTTGTCCTTCAGATACTAAAAAAAAAAAAAAAAAAAAAAAAAAAAAAAAAAAAAAAAAAAAAAAAAAAAAAAAATAAAGATAATAATATTAAAAAAGAAGAAGAAAAAAAAATAAAATAATAAAATAAAATAAAACATAAAAATAAAAAAAATAAAAGTAAAAAAAACGTGGCCTAGCTTAAACGTTTGTGTGTATGTGACATTTTGTACTATTTGAATAAAAGAATTGAAAATTACGTACTTAGCAACAGCAACAAAGCACATGACAGAATGCAAATGAATAGAAGAAACAGCAAAAATAAGAAAAGACAATAAATAAATAAATAAATAAAAATAAATAAATAAATAAATAAAAAATGAAAAAAAAAATACAGAATACAAATATATGGAAGAAACGTCAAAAATAAAACAAATAGGACAAATAAATATTACGACCATTCTTTTTTAATCGTCTTCTAGAACAATACTTGAAAATGTTTGTAAATGAGTATTTATCGCCATATAAACCATTGCCTCTAATAAACCTGTCTGTTTGTCTGCCGGTTTACATCTTTTCTAACCTCAGAATAACTTGGTTCTAAAGCTACTTAACTATCCGATTTTTCCTTCACAGTACAGTCTAAATATCACACATTAGAAGACATGAACATTGCCTATTGAAGGTATCTGGTTTCATTTATTGTTTTTGGTACGATTCAAACAATACTGAGTTTAATTTTTTAAAGTCTTTTTCAATCGAATTGAAATTACACATTTTAAAAATATTTTACATAATTTGAAAAATAATCTAATATATCTAATATTTTAAATTTTTTATATATATCATAAACGTCTTTTTTAATTTTCATTTATTATTTATTTATTTATTTATTATTATTTTTTATATATACTTAATTAAATCGACAACCAACCATGTTGTATTTTAGAATATTTATAAATAAAAAATGACACATGATAACTTTCACTCTGTTGTATTTACAGCCGATTACGTTTTGTAAACACGTGTCTAAATTTTAAAAATAAAGAAAATATCTCGAATAGTTTTTGAAAATAAAAGGCCATCACTTATCGCCCCATAACATACGTTCTCCCATTGTGCTGTATTGTCTCTATGTTGTATGACCGATTTTCAAAACCACCTACTTACTCGAGAACAAATTGTTTAACAAAACCCACCCTCCCCCTCCTCAATCTTTTCATGACTTAGACTTATGCAATACCTACCTTATAAAATCCATGTATGACTATAATATCCACCAGTTATCTGCGTTAGGTAAATATATAAATATCATCTGTTCTCATCAGTGTATATATATACAGTTAATAAAGCATTACATTCACAACCAGGTTTAATGCACGAATCAATGCAATTTAACAATGATTTCTTGTCACCAGTTCTTTCCTTTTATTCACTGATAAACATCAACATTAACCACTAAAGGAGGCTGTGGAATAACGGAGGGGTTTGACAAATGACATATCACATGACACACGTGGTACAGAAAATAAACTTGTCGTTAATACTCTGATAATCAAAGAATTTTTACTTCCTTTTAATCCAAGATTGTCGATTTCATCAAATACAACAACACTTTCTTTTAAAGCGAACGGTCTTTATAATAACCACAGATTCACAGCCTTATCAGATGATAGCCCACCAGTAATTTCCGAGGCGTGTTTACATCATGATGTTGCTTAGCGTCTGAGATCATATTTTCCAAAATAGTCAATGACAAGTCGAACAGCTTTGGAGAATTAATTAACACTTTCATACAAAATAAATCAAACAAAATTTCGCGACTACAATAACAGGGTTATTAAGTATACTACTTGGTTTGAAGAGCTATCGGCTTTCAGTGCACTGCCCTAGGTTCATTTCCATCCCGAAACTGATCAATTTAAAAACGGCTATTATTCATAAGGGCACAACACATTTCATTTAAATAGCATTATCGATCTAACAACGTAACAGATGTATGGTACATATATGCTGATCAGCAGACGACATTATGAACCTAACACACAGAAATCAGTTGACCATTTACTAAATATGTTAATTAATAGATGAACGATCGAATGACTTCCAGTTCATTGAAGCTTTATACATTTGCAACATCAACAATGCATACAGTTTTGTTTGATCTTGCTGAAACATGAATGTTTAATAGTTCTATCAAAATAATTTGAAATCAACATTGTTTGAATTTTGAAAATTTTTATATTCAGCTGTGAATTTAGTGTTGAGTATCAAATGTGTCGGTTTTACACATTTATATGGAAGAATAGTGTTATTGTTGCCAAGTATTTGCCGTGGGGACATTTTCTGTCCGATTGACAAGGATCTCCAATAAGTACTAATTACTCTGCGTTAGATCGATAGATCAATAATCATTGTCACAGTTTACACTTCGATTAGGCTCTAATGTCCCCACGCAAGACGTTGATTCTCTGACTCCAGGCTGTATTCCCAGTCCCATAACACATCTTCAACTTAGTATTATTTCAATTGTAATATCAAAACCCCCGGTGCGGCAGATCTCAAGCTTAAAATTACTCGAATATGACTTGTCATATCAGATAGACTAAACCCCTTGTGACTTTAA
Source organism: Tegillarca granosa (assembly GCA_029721355.1). Lineage (NCBI taxonomy): Eukaryota > Metazoa > Mollusca > Bivalvia > Arcoida > Arcidae > Tegillarca > Tegillarca granosa. Next base: position 34,170,207 of record CM056594.1, on the reverse strand, counting down.
ATAGTTGCTGACAAGATTTGTCATTTCAACATAGAACATGCTTTTTCTTTTGGCTAGATTCGTCTTCAATCTAATTTGTGATTGGCTAACTATGGTAAAACATGTGTCAAAGGTATTTCAAGGTCACGTGAAAAAACCATTTACGATAGTTTTAAATGAATAGCATTTACATGCATTTATTACACTGTTCAATATAATTTTCGAAATGTGCACATCTGGCACATCAAAATTTAACTGGTACTTGTTTTATATTTTATAATATATCATAAAATAGGGATAATAAATAATCCATTTCATAATAACTGTATTTTTGAAATTTATATATTATAGTAATAGTAAAAATGAAAGATATATATATATATATATATATATATATATATTATTAATAAATAATAATAATAATAAAAGGGACACAAAACGACGTTAACTGTTGACCTGTACATATAACATATATAAAAGAACCGTTTCCTGTCATGTACAATATAATGCAGATTATATAACTTATCGAAGCTGTAAAAATCCAGGATGCGTTTAACTATTTTTTCCCCCTTTGGGAAATGTTTATATTCATTATTACGCAATTTGTTTCTTGCTCGTGAATTTATGCCAGTCTGCACGTGTTTTTAATACTCTTGAGCATATCATCATATGTAGAACAATTAAATTGCAGTTAATTTTGCTGATAAATCAGAATGATGTATTTTCCCTTTGAGCAAAATATTCTTATTTAAGCCACGAATACTCAAATAGGAATTCAATTCATTTTACCCTTTGGTGCACGTCTGCCAGATTTGAACTTTGTACACTTTATGTAGCACTTTTACCCATAGTTTGAATGTGATTAATAAAAAACCGGGCTACCACAGCAAAACGATTTTTCTTTTCTTTTGAAAACAAAGTATAATAATGGTATACCTCAATACATCAATCAATTATTGGTACAAATGTACTTGTTGAGGGCAAGGTTTTTCTGATAAATCGCTTGTGCATGGTTCTGTGCCAAAATGTAAAACGCAAAGTGTTAATAGATTTTTTGGCAGAATAAAGAATATGTTAAATAGAGATGTTTTTAAAATCAAAATGTGGTTATTTTATGAGTTTTGATTCAGAAGTACCATCTCCATCCAATCAATCTATGAATTAGGGATTTGATTGATGTACAACTACTGTTTGTGTCACTGATTTTGTGACGGTGAATTTTGCTTTATTTTCATGGAAAATCCAATTAACTTGAATTACGTTGGGAAGTTTTCACTTACTGGAGTCTAATCGTAACCAAAAATTGCTATGCGCCCGCGATTACAATGGTATATCTCTGTTTACAGTAGAAAAAATGCCACAATGGGGATTTTACATGTTAAAAACAAAGCTATTGGTGGATTTTTGTTCGCATACGACTTAAAACATTACTAAGAACATAACTTACAATGTGAACGTCGCCATTTTCTACATGTAAAATTTCCATCGAAGTATCAATTTTCTTTCTATAGAAACATTCTATTGTTATGGCGGATGCACATAGCTATGTTACGACTACATTCAAGTCAGTCAAAAATGACAAACTTAATTCAAGGTAATTGTATTTTCTATTAAAGTTGTCCATATCTTACCGTTACAAACAGCAGTGTGTATCATTTAAAAGATTAAAATCTAATTTTGAAAATATTTTCTTCTGAGACTGTTTGACAGTTTGCTTACCGGAAGCAATGTCCTAGTCTTCCGTGTTACTTCGGGTACTCCAGTTTTCTCAATTATTCTCAATCTTCCTACCTCAACATTTCTAACGGAAATAATCTTTATTGAGGCGTTTAATCACTAAAGAAAATATGGTTAATGTTGCGAAAAACGTCGTCAACCCATAGTCTCTCTCTCTCTCTCTCTCTCTCTCTCTCTCTCTCTCTCTCTCTCTCTGTAATGTTTTGTTTCATTATCTGAAGATTCTTACTTCCTTTTCACCAAGTATGTTATTTCATGTTCAACTTCATTAACTATGGTAATGTAGAAATTAGTTAGTAGTCTGTTTGTTTATGCTACATGAAATAGATTATGTTGATGAAATTTACAGGCGTAACAGCGTGTAATGACAAAAACAGTACATGATCAGTTTGATATTTAAACATCCAAAACGAGATTGGAGATAAATGTTTAATCAATGTCCTTAAGACATCAAGATATGGACTATTTATTTTTGTAATTAAATATACTTCTAATGCAGAAAGAGATGAGTTTGTTCACCTCGTTCAATGTATAGGTACGCATATGTGTTTTCTTCTGAAATTATGTACATAACTTATATGTAGATAATGTGAAAACCAAGCTTACAAATATTTTCAGAACTTGTTATCTTAAAATTTATAGTAAAACACGGGTGGTATGATTAGTTTGTTTCAAAATGTATTGAATAAAATTGTTTTCCATGTAGCGAATAAAAAAAATCTTCTGTAATTCTTTTAAAAACAATAATTAAAAGTTTGTAAAAAATTTATCTTATAAATGTTCAAATTATAAATTAGTTTTGCAAAATTTCTTGTTAAAACTGTTTGATAGTAGTATACAATTATGTATTGAGCGACTTTTTTATCCAATATGTCAGGTTACTTCGAACATGTTTACATAAAGCCCTTGCTTTGAAAAAAAAAGCCTCATGCCTTTTGGTAGGTGTCAAACCTGGCTTACCATTGCCTCACTGACTATTAAAAATAGAGCTTTGATTTGAGTATGTTAATAAAAGATAATATTGTCCAATTAGCGCAAAGGCCACTACAAAGCATATTTAAAACAAACCCCTATAAGGTCAAGTTCAATACGTTTGTCTTGATCTTTGTTACTTTCCTGTTCTGCCTATTGCCAGATATATGTAGTTCAGCTTCATCCTTTTTTCATTGAAATATGAATACCATAAGTATATTCAAGACTAGAAAATAGAATATAAAGCAGAACAAATGTTCTCACAAAAAACCCAAATATGTTCTCACAAATGGCCAAAATATTTTCCTACCAAAAATGTCCTAACCCATTGCCAAAATCATGTCCTCAGTAAAATAAAAAAAGTTTTCATACAGAGCTTAAAATTTATCCTCACTAAGAGCCAAAAACAAGCCCTAATCAAAAGCTAAAATGTCTCAACCAAAGTTCAAAAATATATTCTCACCAAAAGTCAAACCGATGCCCTCATTAAACACACTTCGTGTAAAAAATATGTCCCAACCAAAAGCCAAACATGTACTCAACAGAGAAAAACATGTTTTTACCACAAGAGAATAACATACTCACCAAGAAATAAAAATGCCCTCCCAAAGCAACTTGATGCTCTTTTCTTACCAAAAAAAAAGACCTAAAATGTTATCATGAAGGAACATAAAAATCCAAGAAAACGATATAACAAAGATATACAATAAGAAGTAATTTGAACTCAGCGATTATTTACACAGATTATTGTCAATAAGGACAAGATACTAGTAGTTTTCAAGGATGTGTTTAATTAGTTTAGTATATTATTTTCCCCACTTTACCAATGTGCGTATGTTTGTGTTTGTTGTATGGTTATTGGATTGGTTAAGACTTTTACAAAAGTAATTCAACAATATTAACAGATATTACTTTGTCATATTTAAAGACAGAAGATTCTGAGGTCTCTATAAAATACAAACATACCATTCCATGTCCGAATCACAATTCCAAAACAAAGTAAAAGCTTTGAAAACTGGCCACTTCAGTTACAAACGTAAATGTCCATCAAGGAACTTGGGCCGAGTGCTCCAGAAGGGTAAGCACCTTCCCTCTATCTTGCTACATCCAACACGGGCAGGAACAAATTTGAGAATGAAAGGAACTATGGAACGTCAAATTTTTTCAGTATAAGTTTGGATACAGTGACTTTATATTACATACGATATTGTAACGAAGGCCATAAAATTTATATTTTTGAAAGGTCTGATAAGCATAGGTTTGAAAAATCAACGAATCAACAATCTAAAAAAATATGTATCGATATTATTTGATTTTGTTTATGGTCTTAGTTATACTTGGTTATTAGTGTCAAGTACAGGTACATATTTTTCAAAAAATAAAATATTTGTTTCAAATAATAATAATAATAATTATAATAATATTAATAGTGTTTGGTTTGAAATGTTTTTCGTTTCAAGATCTTGAGGGGAAAAAACTGTTCATGCAATCTGTTAGGGCCTAGCGAGACATTTTGACAGTATACCATGAGTAAAAAGGTCTTCCTGTAAGTTTTTTTTTTTAAATAAATATATCTAGTTAAATAATGTCCTCAGTCACGATTTTTCCAATCACATCAAGACTGTCAGCTCCTTAATGGCGAAAGAAACCATAAGAACTATCGACCTTTAAAAAGCTAACGGACAAAGCACTCGCACCAGGAAGTGTCTGAGAAATTAAGGAGGAATTTATTTCTTCAATTTTTTAAAAAATTATTTCTTAGTTAGAATCGACATAAACACAATGTAACTTCGGTAAAAAAATAAATAACATGTTGACTAAACAATCATGCCTATTTTGTCGCGATGATGTGTTTTGATGAATATCTTTCTCTGATGCAACAAAAAGTGTATCATTATAAAATCAAACAATATGTTATAAATTACATTACGAGAATGGTTACCTAGCAACCAGCACATATATTCCAGAGTTAAATCAAACTAGCTAACACATCACTGTAATTAAGTATAACACGATATGACAGGTCAGGATTTAAAAAAAACATGTATTGATTTACGAAACTAGAACATATAATTAACCAGTAGATAATGTCGAAATTTAAATATAGTTGTAAAGTTTTATCGGTAAACAACACTTTAAAAAAGCTTTTCCTTTGCGAACATGGTTTTGACTTTTGGTGAGTATGTATTTTTACCGTAAAACCCTGCCGGAGTTCAATTATGAAAAGCAAAAAAACTGTAGCATCATGTCCCTGGTTAAAGCCAAAGAAACAAAAAGAGGGTAAAAAAAAAAAAAAAAAAAAAAAAAAAAAAAAAAAAAAAAAAAAAAAAAAAAAAAAAAAAACCCATTAAAACTATAAATGAGGATTTTTTTTCCAACATCAACACGAAATGCTTTTTAGGTTTTTATTACAACTCCATTTATGTAAAAAAAAAAAATAATTAAAGACCTTTCTACAGGAAGCATTAAAAGCGTTGTATTGACAATTTGACATAATTTTGAAAAACTAGATCGAGGAAGACTGAATGTATTGATAATACCATCCGTGAGACAATCCTATTTCTTGTTCACTTTCAGATGTTATTTAGTCGTTTGTGAAATCTTTTACTTTTCAGTTGGTTCACTGTTTCTATAATTTTAATTAAGTTTAACAAGTTGTAATGATGCATTTTGTAACAAAAAATTTTTGCTTGCTCTGTCAAACTATGTTTTTTTTTCTTATTTCATCTGATGTGACTTTTGACATTTCGAAGTTATTATCTTTAGGTACGTTTTGTTACTTGTTGATTATTTTGCATCACCCACCCTCTGTATAGCCATCCTATTGTTTTATTTTCAACTGCCTGTGCAATCCAACCTTGACTTTATTTCCAGAAACAAATGCAGTCTTTGCTGCACTTGGTAATAATCTTTGTTTTCACTTTTCGTTGATTGTGATACCAATTGTTGTAATTGAAATTCATTTTCTAGTTTTATTTTCATTCTTTATTCATCCTGCTTTATCTTGAAAACAAAAACTTCTTCTATCTTATAACATTGTAAAAACATTTATTTTCTGGATGGTTATTTTCTTGCAGTAGCTCTCAGTTTCAGTTTATTGTTGCTGCTACGATCTGATAATCAATTGTTTTGTCCGTTTTTCTCTTTACTCAGTTAAATAATAGTGACTGTTTCGTTTATTTATCTATTTATTTTAATTTTTTGTATTTGATCTATCTGTATTTTATTTCTCAGATTTTTTGTGGTTACCATATTATCCTGTTAATATCCTTATTTTAAAAAGTGTACACCCCACTTCTTGGTTGTTAACTTATCCGCGTTTCATCACCGATAAGAATCAACCAATTCTAAATATTGTACTATATTCATTATAACATAAATTCTCTTTAACTTTCACAGCTTATTGTCCATTTCTGATTCTTAAAAAAAAATTATAGGAACTCTCTACAGATTCTCTATTGTGTGTCCCAAGATCTATGTAAATTATAAAACTTCATTCCATAAGGATGCAAGATATTAATTACGTGTGTATTTTACTTAGACTTTAACAATATTTTTTCACTATTTCCCTATTTTATCCGATTATAACCTGTTTATCCACACAAATCCGAATTCTTCTACTTTATTGAGATTGGTGCAAAATATCATAAAGACCCATAAGTTTCGATGAAGAAAATAAAAATGATAAAGATTTGGTTAAAACAAACTACGGACTGCAAGTGACAACGAACTATCGCAAAAGCTCATCTAAGGCTTTGGGGCAGGTGTGCCAAAAAATTAAAATACAATACAAATCCAATTTTTAAACACCATTTTACGTAAAATATCTGGAAAATTATTGAAAGGATAAAGATTTATAATTCGTCACGGGGGATTAATATAAAATAAATATATCTCCGTAAACTGTCATTAAAATTGGATATGACAATGTAGAATTGAAATTTCTCTTTCTATTATATCACCGATGAGACTCATTTAGAAGTGTCAAACTGATGAAATTAAATAAAGAGAATGTGCACGGAATTGTGTGCTATAAAATTGCAATTAAAACCCCATTTGTGTTAAAATATGCATCCGATGCTGTTGCAGTATTTGTCACAATGTCTTATTTTAGAGAGAAAAGCTACGTTTCTCTTACTTTACCTAATGTGGAACATAAATCCATTTATGCTTGCAAGTTGTTACTTAACTGGTCCTTCTAGAAACATGTTTGGTTGATTTTTTAAAAATTTATTCATTACTCTACTTTTCTTATTTTTTTTTTAGAAACGCTAGACCAGGGACATATCACTATTCATATTATATCACGTATATATATAGTATTTGCAAGAAATTATCATGACTGCAGTAGATTCACTCCTTCTTCGTAAGTTTGTTGAATGATTACACAGTCCTTCTAGACCCGGTTGTTCAAAGCTCCGTTGACCTTGACCCATTGATTAGAAGGAAAACGAATCAAATTATATACTATGTTATATACATATAAATGATTAATTTGATACTGTTCCTTCAGAATGTTTTCTTCAAGAAAACATGCCATATTTTGGAATGATGAATTCGTAAAATTACTAGCATATCTTTTCGAGATGTTCAGATTTCATGATTCTAGGAAAAATGCAATTCGTTATTAAAGTTTTAAATTTCAGTTCCGTTTGTAATATAAAATGTATCGTTGAAATGTTAATTCAAGGATAATGGTTTCCAACGAAAACAACTAAAATTGGGACGCCACAAAAATTGATTATGACCTAGTATCAATATTAAAAATTTGATTTTACTTGAATAGACAATGCGTTTTTAAGAGTAATGTTTTTTTTTAATAAACTGGTCTGCTAGATTACATTTTACCATCAAGTTGTTTAGGTTAAAACATCTTCAGTCAACACAGCTCCGATGAGTAAATACTTCTTAATGCTTTTAAACTTATTTACATCTTAAATTGTAAGTATGTTATAAAAAAGACATTAACGGTGAAACTTATCATCTTGGGAATATCATCACTTACCATTATTTGTAACGATTATCTATTTTACACACTACACTAAAATCATTGAACTTTGTTAATCTATAATGTTTTCCTACAGAAGTAAAGCATTGTTTGTTTTAAAACACATTACCCTTACAATAACAGTCTTGTTCAGATTGTAAGATTTGTTGCTAGGAAACACAAGGTTTAAGCATAATCCAACAGTAATACTATTGAATAATACCGATATCCAAATTCTGTGTTCTGTAATATAATTAAAATAAGATTTATAAGTTATTATGTTTAACTGGTAACTGTAAAAACAAGCAAGATCATTAGGGTATTATAAAAGCATCTTATTTATGACTTTTTTAATCTAACAATGAACAAATCCTTTAATGAGTTTTTACAATGGTTACCGTCTTCTGTATTTTAATCTTCTTTTCCGAAGTCAATGGGTAAAATTTGTTTGCAACAACAACGATCTTGACTGATCAATGTCTTAAAAATGCTGTCAGATTTGCAAGGGTTTATATCTTCTTGAAATCCCATCAAAAGGATATAGTAAAACATTCAATAATTTTATTACAGGTATAAGTGTCTGACCAGATATTTCATATCTAGCATTCTGATGACATAATTAAAGCTGCAAATGTAGAATTTTTAGTAAAAAATATATTAAAGCTGCCACATATAGCGAATGTTACACTGTCTTTTTTTTAATATAAAATTTCATTGCTTTCATTTTATGACGTTGTTTAAATTCTGTTCAAGGCTTGAGTATAAGACTTTAAATACAAACATTTGATCCAAATCATACAAGATCTTAACCTAAGTGGCACTGCCACATTTTTAATGACAGGAACGTCTTAAAAACTATGACATGTCAGCATCTTAAAGCAGTAGGATCTGTACAATTCTTAGTTATAGAGCCTTGTTAGTGGAAAGATCAGATGAATCCCTTATTTTATTAGATACTTAACATATTTAATTAATTTTTCTGGTTAGCAAAAATGCTAATTAAAAGAATCTTTTTTTGAGCCCTGGTCTCATCATCATAGTTATATCTCTGACATTTTGTGTAAATTATATATATATATATATATATATATATATATATATATATATATATATATATATATATATATATATATATATATATATATATATATATATTACGTGTATTACAGATTAAGAGATTAATAACTAATTAATCAACCTGTTAATGAATTGTATAGCGATAGGATATACTTGAACAAAATCAAAACTGGTGTTATTTTTCAATGCCTATATAGCTTGTGACTGACTGATAAATTGAAATTCCAAATTGTGTGAATAACTATGAATCTGCTAAGAATATTCCTAATCTAGAGTTTTAAACAACCAATTCAGAATACTAGTATTTTATTGTGAAAAGATCACTTGGGTGCGTATGTCCACTCATGCATTAGACAACATTTAACAAAAATACCTGTTTAAATTATTTGATAATTTAAGTTTCAGAAACATTTCAAATTTAAATTTCATTGATATATAAACTTTACCATCATTGTATAAATCCATGTTGTAAATTTATCTTCAGTATTTTTATTTGTTAATATTGGTCAAATATCCCTTACATGTAGTAGAAGCACCTGGATTTCTCGGGGGAGAAAACTCTTTTCACTATTTCTTTACAACAGTAATTTCTTTATAACGACAAAAGTGTATGGGTACAAACTTGGTCGTTATAAGGAGGATTGACTGTGCATATATATATATATATATATATATATATATATATATATATATATATATATATATATATATAAAATTTCAATATATATTGCTGAAGGTCCTGGGTTCGAGCCTCGGTCGGGTCTGACCCAAGACTTGAAAATGGGTAGTGACTGTTTTTTCGCCAAGCACTCGGCATTACGAAATGAAAATCACGGTTTTTTTTCGGATGGGAACTTAAAATAAACGAGGTCCCGTGTCATGGCAGGCATGGCACGATAAATGACCCTGCTGTATAATGCCATCAGCGCAACGCACAGGCAAAATTTCTGCACTTTCGCCTATAGCTGGTGACGTCTCGATATAAGTGAAATATTCTTGACTGGGACGTTAAACACCATTACTCAACTCAACTCGACTCAATATGTTGCTATTCCCCGCGTTAAATAATATTATATTCTAAGTAAATGTATATTGCTACACTAACGTATTGTATTTAGTAAACAAACTCCTTGAAGCAAACTCAAAAACACTTTCCAGAAAGAAAATGGATTTCGACTTAATTGTTTTAGGAATCTCCGTCGCAATATCTTCCAGCTTACGATAGTCGAGTTTTGTGAAGTAATGATACAGTATAACATGTTAGGAGACTTAATAAATCCCGTTTGTGTGGAAATTTCCAATAATAACACGTTTGTTGTCAGGAATTTACTTTTGACATTTTGTGTGTGGAGAAAAGACCATCAAATGTTTTTAATGGCAAAATGTAAAGAATGTTTATTGTTGATATTGACTAACTATCACGAATTCAGCTTTGAAATTTACAATCCATTTCGTCAATTTCATTGTCAGATTTTTTTGTTCCTAAATTCTCCATTGATTTAATTGAAAACAAGAAGATGGTAACTTTTACCTTTTTAATTTAAAAAGGTGCTATAAAAACAGTTTAACCAAACCGCTAAGTAACTTTTTCCAGCATGTTTAATGAAATGACTAGAATTTTTGTATTTATTGCTCCCAGTTAAGTGCCTGCCGTGTAATATTTTGTAGGTAAAATTAAATTTGTTTGGTCAAATTTCCTTGGTTTTGTAATTTAATTCGAAAAGGAGGAAAATTTTTTGAAATTGTGAAAAAAAAAATCTTATTTTGGGTCTTCATAACTGGAAACTTTCATTGACATTTAATTTCTTGGTGCCAGCTAACTCATGAAATAGCAAACTTTAATCTCGTACAAATAGTTCTGATTTCAACACATTACTCATGGCATGATATCAGCTTTAAAATTCTTTTCTTAAATGCTTTGTTTAATTAGGCAACTTTAGTGTGTAGCTATGCCTACTGTTTTGAGTCACTGTGTTACATTTTCATAGAAAATCCAACAAATTTGATTTCAGTTCGATATTTTTCACTTACTGGGTCTAGTCAATGAAAACTGTTATGCTTATCCGCGATTGTAATGGTATATTTCTGCGCACAGTTAAAAATTGCTGCTGTTGGGATTTATTGAAAAACAAGGAAAATGATTTGATTTTCCTGCGTATATGACGGAGCAAAGCGTCACAAAGAACATCATTTCGGGTGTAAACGTCACCATTTCCGTAAATCTCCAAAGTTTCCTGTCCACAGAAATATTTTTTATGTTAATTGAGGATGCGTGTGGCGATTTGAAGTTACGACTAGACTCAAGAAAAAGAAAAATACCAAACTTAATTCAAGTTAATCGCATTTTCTTTGAAAGCTTTAAATAATTCACTACCATAAACATAGTGAAGTGACGCCAACAGCACGAATGTTTTAACCTATGTAAGAGAAATCAAAAACTAAAATATTTTCCAAATTTTCCATGAAACGAGTACAAATTCATAATTCCCTTTTTTACATGATCCATGTTGTTGCTTATAATACCGTTTTGGTTTCGTTTTCGCTTTGTATATCTTAAACGCGAAAAATGCAATTTGAATTGGGTGTTTGAAATGATTAATACAAAATGACTAAGTTTTTGCAATATTGTGACAAAAGACGAATTGACTTTTTTCGTTGGTTAGTGCAGATCCACGTTGCTGGGATGGACTAAATTGGTCAAAAAATAATAGAATTACTTCTTAACGAATCATTTAGGCTTTTTTCTCTCTGAATCCTTTACAAACTATGTATCTGATCAATTCTTTCCTCATCACAATGGCACCCGGATTGTGTCGCCATTTTGTCATTTTCCACCATTTTAAACACTTACTCAAATTGCATTTTGTTTTTGAGAAAAGATTTTAATTGGGCATTAAGTCAAATACGGGAATACATGTATTAGCAATTAGTCGGCTATTGGAAGTAAAAAAATATTGATTTGTAAATGTTCTGCTAAAAATCTAAAAAATATGTTTTTCCTCGCTTTCTCTCTGTACGGTAAATAAACAGTAGCTCCTTAAGTCTTTAAAAAACTCATCCTGTATTCTTCATTTAGCGGGATTCACCAACATACCACGTGGCATTCATAATGTTTGCAACTAATATTGAATCATATGAGTTGACGTTTTTCAATAAAAACAATAATAAACAATATCTATAACGACCATTCCCTTGGTTTTAAAATTGCTGATGTCAATTTTTACTTTCATTTTTTTTATCTGGGTTGTCCTCTAAATGTTTTTGAAACACACCATGCTAAAACACCAAGGGTTTTTCACAATCATTTATATGGTTTTAAAATAGTTGATGTCGATTTCTACTCTCATTGCCATTCATAAGAAGAAATTCATTTTTCCAAATTGTTCATGCTACTTGTCCCCTAAAGTTTTTTGAAACACATAATGCTAAAAGTACCGAGGGCTTTTTCACTACAAATAATATGGTTTTAAAATAGTTGGTGTCATTCTCTCTCTCTCTCTCTCTCTCTCTCTCTCTCTCTCTCTCTCTCTCTCTCTCTCTCTCCCCCCCCCTATTCTCTCTCTGGTTTGGCCATACGCAAGAAAAAATCATTTTCCAAATCGTTCATGACAGTTGTCTTCTAAATGTTTTTTGAAACACACAATGCTAAAACTACCGAGGGTTTTTTCTGGACCATAAATATGGTTTTAAATAGTTCGTGTCAATTTTAGCGCTCTTTTTTCTGTTTTGCCATACACGAAAAAAAAAAATTAAAATCGTTCATGGTAGCTGTCTTCTAAATGTTTCTGAAACACATAATGCTAAAAGAACTGAGGGGTTTTTTCACTTTATAATTAGATTTGTCTTGTAAATTAACGCATATACGACGATGAAATCTAGTAAAAGGAATTACAATGACAAATAAAATTGAATTTCATTCGAGTTTTAAGAAATTAATTGAAAAATTCAGCTTTTGGATTTTATCTAATTTACATCTCGAAATTTAATTATATACAAGATAAAACTAAAAATGTCTAAAAGTCCACAGAAATTTTTGCGGCACGTAATTTTTAACAGCTTGACATTAACCAATCATGTTCAAGAAACACATGAATGTTTTAAAAAAAAGTTGAAGATGAAAACAATGTCCTTTCAAATAGAATACATAACTAAAATAAAAAGTTTCTGTTGTTAAATTTAATTTGAAAGAAAGTGTATTTGAATTACATCAACATTGCAACATCTTACGCTGCTAAAATGGATATATCACAGCTAAACGTGCGTGTGTGTGTGTGTGTGTGTGTGTGTGTGTGTGTGTGTGTTACTTGGTGTGAAATTCAGAGTAAAAGTTGACAATTGACAATTGTGGTGTTCCAAGTTTTAAAAAATAATATTGCCAATTATCTGAATGGATGAACAAATACATAGCTGGATTAAAAATTGATACATGTATACAAATATATATTTATTGCACTAAACATCGTGATAAAACTGCTATTGTGGAAGTAAGAATCATTTTTCGGTTAATTAGTGTTTCAGCTTTATCTCAATATTACGACCACAGAAACTATAGGTAGGTAATGTAAAAATAAATCTTACAAGTAATATGTACTACAGTCAAGATGTATTAAACACAATAAAAAGCAACATGTACCATGTGTAAAAACAAGAAAAAATCAAGTCAAATCAAGCACTATGCTGTCAATTATATAATCTGATTTACTAAAGGTCTATAAAATTTTCATCTATAAATTTCATGTCCCCAATTTGGCCCCAAGGAAAAATAAAGATTTTCTAACATTGAGGACATTAAATGTGTTATGCCTCTTCTTACAAATTATTTCATAAACTGTTTTTTGTCATATATTTTTCATATTATATTTTACATTAGATTGAAACCAAAACATTTGTTTCAAAAATCTTTCAAAATGTCTCATTTTGCTTTTCTTTTTTCTTTTTTTTTTTTTTTTTTTTTTAAATTTTTTGGTTTAGCATATTATATTGATTTCTGAAACTAACAAATAATGGCTTAAGTTGTTTAAAATCCATTTAGCTTTATAAGTTGGTTACTGAAGCATTATATCTTGTGTATTACATAATATTTGTTAAACGTTGTTAAAACATAAAATGATGATCAATACATACAACTGCTAGCATAAACAAGATGCCAATGGGTCTAAATCTGTCACCTTGACATATTAGTAAAAAATCAAATAAAAAAGCAACCAATTCCTGTCTGCATATAATTATTTCAAAAATAGCCAAAATATTTGTAAAATATTTAAACATGGGTATAGAATGTTAAAAACTTAAAACTAAGGTTCAAGAACAATTGGTATTGGCTATAAACATTGTAATAGCCATGACCTCCACCTTATTTTAAAGGTAACTGTAAGCAAAAAAAAAAAGCCTGCATGTTGATAAGTTTATAAAAATAAACTAGAAAAAACAAAGGTAAAAAAGGACATGACCTTAATATACATGTATTTATAGACTTTCACATATACATGTATACCTAAAAAAATTTTTGAACCTAGTATAGCTGCTTAAAGACTCCAATAAAGAGACTGTAAACCAACTTTTATTCATGGCTATTAGCTTTCGCGATTCTCCTACCAAAACTATATCACGACTATTAACTTTTGCAATAGGGACTATAGCTGGTATCTGTATAAATTAAATTGATAGAAGTATACCATTTTCTTGTCTCCACTATTGTCGCTTACATTTTTCATTTTGGATAATACCATTTTTGGAAACAATTTCGCGACGATTAACTTTGGCGATTATTTCATCCTCGCAAAATATGTGAAAGTTAGTAGCACACGAAAAAAGTGGGTTCATGGTAACCTCAAGATAAAATATAAATATTACAGAAGATTTATATGTGCCTTTTATCTATTATTTCAATAAAAAAAAATGTCGAACATACTACTAGACATTAAACTTGGGTTTTAAAAGCACCAGGATTAATACAAGTACAGGCTAAAAATTAAAGGATTTTTCTGAAGGCTATTTAAGTATGTTCAAGGTACACCATACATGTATATCTACGCAATTATGGACAAAATATCCAATCATTAACAACAATATCAGCTGCATCTGATTTTAAAGCAATTTTATCTATACTTTTGTTGTTGTTGTTCTGAAAGAATTCTAGAAAAATTTGACATTATTTTCAATTTCAGAAAGTGTTCACTATATCTATGCTTGCTGGTTAAAACATGCAATGTCAGTGTCAATAATCTCCCATTTATTAGACCCAGAATAATTTACTATTTTGATGCAGGTAGATTCTTGTCACTATGTTAAAATTTTAGTTCAATTTAGTGTAAAACAAACACTTTAATTTTGGTGCGACCACTATTAAGTCCTTGATTTTGGGTTACATTGGACTCTTCCTATTCATTTTGAAAGGATTTACAGAATTCAACCAAGAACTACCAAATGAAATCTTAAAAAATGAGAGACAACTCTTGTTTGTGTTATTATCACATATAATCTAGCAGCAAAATAGACATTCCTTTTCTGCTTGTAAGTGGATACCAGTATAAACATGTATCAAAGGACACATTTAATCTGGTTAAAAATCTATGACTTAAAAATGTTTTAAAGACTAATCTAAGTCTTTAAGGAAATTTGAAGATGGTGAAAAAATCAAGGACTTTTTAGGTCTATGTGAACCTTAGGGACAAAATGTTTGTTACAACTCAATCAGCATCTATGTTTCATTTTTTTCATTGCTTCTGGTGTGTGTATAAATGTCAAACCAAACATGAAAATTCCCTGAATTCAAAGTGAAACAAATCATTTCTTAACAGTTTGTCACTATGTATTAAAAATTCAAGCTATGAATCAGAATCAAACATCAATATATCGTCCAAATCCTATACCTTGTCTGCACAAGTTCTAGATCAAAATCCTTTATATATTGAGCAGCAATGCTGATTGTTACACCTAAGGTAGGTTAATTCTTTCAGTAATATCTGGGAGCAGAAATCCTAGTAACAATCAACAACATTATCTCCATCATCTTCTTGATCCTGTGATTCTAAATCGGCTAAAATATCCTCCAACAAAGATAATGGATTTTTATCATATTCATCTGAAAGATCACCACTTTTACATGATATTAAAACTAAATCTAACTTTGTTTCATTAAAAAGTTTTAAAACAATATCAGGAAGTTCCGTCTCATAGTGTGAGTTCTGGTCTTCATGCTTTTCCATTCTAGCAACTTTACTCACATGCTCATTATGTCCATTCTGATTGTCAGATTTTCTCTTCATATTGTTAAACCTATCACAATGTGTGTTTAATATTTCACTTTCCTGTTTAATAGCTGCATTTGGTCTACTATGAAATGAATCTTCCAATTCTGTTTTACTCTTAATAAAATCTCTCACTCTAATTACAAGTTTACATGTCTGCTCTGAAACACTTTGATCATAGTCTTCCATAAGCTTGCATAAGGCTTCCCAACAACCTATATCTTGAAGTTTTTTAATACCACTGATCACAGTCTTTAATTCATCTTTGTTTTGAAGCTTGGCTCTTCTACTGGTTTCCTGATACAGACCAGATACATAAGAAGGGATACTGTCTAGTGGACAATTTTTTCTGTCATTATAAATCTTCAGTTCTTCTTCAATCAACAACTGCCAGAATTCCAAAGTCTTAAGTTTCACTTCCCAATCAAAATCATCAACATTTTTCAACATAACATTATAAATCAACTGTTTAATCTTACTTGACACAATGGTATTATTTGGATATACAGCAACAATTAAGGATGTTACTGATCTACGAACAAATGCTTCCGAGTCATTTACCAAAATATCCAAAACTTTCTCTTCAAGGTCATCCTATAAATCAATGTATAATATAAATACAAGAATTAAAAAAATGATTCAATACTTTGGAAATATTGTTGTTGAACAACTGCAGTCTGCAATCCCAAAATCAAATATTTTTCTTGTTAAAACTAGCATTCGTTTTATGTGTAAAGTTGTACTGTTTGTAAGAAGATTATGAAGCAGACATAAGTGATGACAAGGCTGGTAGAGGGAACTAACAACAGCAGTGCATATTAAACTCAGAGGTCTTTTGTTTGTGACCTCCTCTGGGGTTCATCAACAGAGCGTTCACTTTTTAGAGGGAGGTTATTGGTTCCAGGTCTGACCAGGTCCAAAAATTCAATTTGGAATACTGCTCTTTTGCCTGGTGCTCAGCATTAAGAAGACAAGAACATGTACTTGTTCAATATGTGCCATGATAATGTGATTGTGAGAGTGGTAGGCTTGTCTGCAGCATACCAACTGCGTGAGCTAGAACCTAAACAAACATTTGACCTAAATATGTGCTAGTACAATGCACACTATACATCTCATACACAAACTTGTCCCTAGATTAATGCTAAATCAACTTTTTTTGCCCCCGGTGTAATTGATGAGAAATGAATTCCGGAATGTGCACATATGGCACATAAAACAGGTATTTTTTTTGATAAATATTAATCTTCAGGGATTAATAACCTTGCTCATAAATAGCAAAAAAAAATTGTGATGTGACCTTAATCAACATTACATCAATAACAACAATCTTTAATTTACACTTTCCCTTTAAAATTGGTTGATATAGTTTGTAGTATTGTTATGGGCAAGAACTTTAACGGATTGAACAAAATTTACACTGATCTGATTCACCCAAACATTATTTTTTCCTGTTTAAGGTCTTGCACCATTTAATAAACTTTCAATACCTGGAGACCATTCTTTATGTTGGCATGTGCTTTTAGAATGAATAAAATGACATACTACCCAAATTTCTTGAAAATGTACCTTGATTTTCTCAAAATATAAAAAAGGGGAATATTTAAGGGTTAATAAGGGTTAAATAAATTCATGTATATTTGCCATGTACATATTAGATTTGTTGATCATCTGATTCTGTGAAAATGCCTTTTTTTTATGATGTATGATATTTTTATGTAGTTGCCATGGTAACAAATTATTTGTTAAAAGCATTTTGGTATGTATTTAGGTCAAAGTATTAAAGTATAAATTTTGTTTAAGTTCTTCCGAATTGAAAAAGTTCCATCATGTACTTTATAACAATTTTTTGTTTTTGGCGCTTTTGGCTTTAAATTAATTTCTGCCAATATTAAAACACTTCAACATTAATTTTTGCTCACCTGTCTGATAGGAAACCATGACAGTGCAAATATTACTACATGCTAAATATTTGAGACCCTCGGGAGTGCCAAATATAATACATGCTTATATAAATACTTATACATTACTTGATTTTAAAAAGAACTATTAAAATATGGGTGCATGACACTAACGGTTATACAATCAATTAAGAGGGATGCTTCTAGATTAAAAAGCATGTCTGGGAGATGACAGAAGAAAGTATGGCTTTTAAAGTAAGATATCTACAGGTGTGTACGTTTGTGTGCATATGCCTTACCAAGGTAATACATTCTGTACATAGCTGTTTGTAAACTGGATTATTGACAAAAGAAAGCAGATCTCCAAAGTGTGTGCGTGTGTGTGTGTGTGTGTGTATGTGTGTGTGTGTGTGTGTGTGTGTGTGAGAGAGAGAGAGAGAGAGAGAAAAAAAAGAGAGAGAGAGAGAGAGAGAGAGAGAGAGAGAGAGAGAGAGAGAGAGAGAGCATTTCTTACCAAGGTAATATTTAAATGGTGAAGCAGATCTTGTTGTAAAATATCAGACTGCAGAATAGACTGTAGACAGGAGATAGCAGAGGCTCTAACATAACTCTCAGAATCAGATATAGACTGCCATAGCAACGATGGTAGTCCCTTTTCTACCAGCCAATTTGTAACTATGGAATTGCCTTGAAAAATAAAAACATCACAAAAATCAAATGACGACCTTAAAATTTCTTTTATATGAAATATAAACAGCAATGGCAAACAAGCTCATACCGATGAAGTTAAACATCATAAACCATTTGGATACAGTAGACTCTGTAGACAAAAGGTCTATAGCATATGCTTAGGAATCTCAGCCCTTCTCATCATCCAGACTAGAATCCCAAATGGGCAAACTCTAATGTAAGAAAAATCGTCAGCTCACTTTCTAAAGGTTAATGGTTTTTCTCTGGCCACTTAAGTTTCCTCCAAGATCCTGAGTGACCACCTCCATACAAGTGAAACACATAAAGAGTAAATGTGATTTCTCCAATCTACTTTGTAACATTATACTGCAAAAGAGGCATACTGCACATACCTTTATGAAATGCAAAGAGCAAATCTTGGAGAATTAAAGGCATCAAGATGTTTGGGATTCATAAACTAACACCTGTCAATTTTCTCACCGATGCAACACCTGATTTCAATGAGAGATTTTTAAATACGTATATTTTGCATGCATTACAGAAATTTAAAAATCAGAACCAATAAAATCCTGTATTTTAAAAGATGCAAGATTACAAGAACCCAAAAAGTTGAAATTACTCCATTTGTTTCCCTTTTGAAGGTATAGTTAGATTAAACCACTGAATCGAATTTGTAAAAAGAAAATAAATTACCTGGATAAGTTTTCATGACTTTATGGATGAATTCTACCATAGTATCTCTTATCTCCCATCTTAAGTCACATAGATGGTGCTGCATAATCTGAGAAAATTCTGTGTCTAAATCTTGCTGACCATTTTTATCACTATTTGTCTTTTCACATATTACTGGCATAACAGTCAACATACAATCAAGACATTTAGTGTACGTCTGAAATATAATTACGAAAATTTCTAAAAACGTAATTTCAAGTTAGTTATCAAATTTGTTAATAATGAGCAATTCAGCTCTACCACAAAAATCAAACAAGAAAAATGATAAAGATGGTATATTTTTCAAATTTCAATTTTTTTATTTATTTATTTTTATAAAGTTACGAGTGGACTGGAGTACTGTTGTTTTACGTCCTAATCAAGATTCTTCATTTTTATCAAGGAAGTCATTTCTGGGATAGTGGAGGAAACTGAAGTGCCCACAGAAAACCACCAATCTTCAGCAAGCCAACTGAGAACCTTTCTCACACCAAGATTTGCCAGAGTGTAATTACAGCCTAGTCGGAGATATTTATCGGTTAATGGATTGAAATGTTGTTGAACATTGCATCAGCAATTTTTTCAGCGATCTTTAATAAGAGCAAGTCACATTATTCTGGCACATGGTAAAAATTTTTCAAATTTTAAAGCCATATTTATGACGGCAATGGGGCTCAAACATATACAGTCAGGTGCTGAAATTAGTAAGCCACACTTTAGACAACCAGGTTAAACTTTAAATTAATGGGCCATAGAGTCGAAAATTCATAAAAAATGGCAAATTCAAAAGCCATAGAGTCCAATATTCATAAAAAAAGGCAAATTCATGCAAACCTAAGGAACAGGCCTGACAATTTCGATGATGAATAAGAACATTTTTAGAGAGCCCATAATTTTAAAAAAAACAACATGAAATTAATATTACAGCTTACCACATTATCCAGGTCTGTCTGTTTTATTATACAGATTAACACAGCTGCAAGATCAGACTGCATTCTTATAAACTGGGATGGATCTGTAAAGTAAGGTATAAATCATCATTACATGTAATGTACTGTAAATGGTCATGTAGCTCACCTTCACATTTGGTCCATCTGAATATTTAATATTTGCCTATCAAAAATTTTTTAAAAAAGCGGGTATGAAACAGCATACAGTAAAACCTTAATCTTTACAGTCAAATTGTTTTCTTTTAGAGTTATCCTTGGCATTCCAGAAACCAAAATATTATGCAAGATATTCCAGAAACCATGTCAGAGTTATCCAAGATATTCCAGAAACCATGTCAGAGTTATCCAAGATATTCCAGAAACCATGTCAGAGTTTTCCAAGATATTCCAGAAACCATGTCAGAGTTATCCAAGATATTCCAGAAACCATGTCAGAGTTATCCAAGATATTCCAGAAACCATGTAAGAGTTATCCAAGATATTCCAGAAACCATGTCAGAGTTATCCAAGATATTCCAGAAACCATCAGATTTAATGGTACTCAGAACAATTCAGTCTTCCAGCAACTGATGTTAGTGTTATCCACCATTTATCATATACATCACATGTACTTAGTACTAAATACATAATTCCTGCATACCTTGACACAGCTAAATTCGAATGATCCATAACACCGACCACACATCCCTGGTCACCAGTCTGATGTCAATATCAGACCAGCTACTTGGAACAAATTTATCCTTATGAAACTTCTTTGGCTCAATTAAAGGGTTGCCCAGCTGATGTAGAATATGCTACTGTAGCAGATGATTGTTTACATAATTGTCATGAGGAATAAAAGAGTGATGGGTTTGTTAGCGAGTAGGATTTTGGAGATTGACTAGCAGCTAGAAAGAAAGAATATGGAAGTATTGGCGACAATGTCAGAGACAATGAGAAACCCAATCATTCTCGCATTAAGAACCACTTTGAGTGGAAATGCATTTTTCATGTAACTGATACGAGTTGAATTTGGTAATTATTTTGTCATACTGAAGCCAAATGTATATTAAATACTGTAAAATTTAAGTGCATGAAAAACAGAATAAAACATGGTGAAATTCATATTATACGCCATAATTATCAGACCTTAACCAATTTTCCAGAAACTGAAGGAGGAGTTGTCCACAGTATTTCAAAAACTCATATCATAGATGTTCTAGATATTACAGAAATTGATATTGCAATATTTCCATTTCTTCTATACTTTACACAAGTTTTGCCGTACTTACCATTAATAATAAAATCCAGACATCTTTGTTGTACTTTTCTGTTGCAGAGTATATTGTTATGGTTTATCGTCATGGTGACACTACTCTCTGTGGTACATTCCAATAATTTGAAAATTTGTTGACAGACTTCAAACTGGTCTAAACTAATATTCTCCACTACTATCAGAGATTTTTTATCAAGGTATAATGTAGCTAAGCAGTCTACTGTATGGCAGAGAAGTAAAGTACATTCAGTTTTTTTACCCATCTGTTTCAAACATCCATCCTGATTTGCATCAAACATTATATGGTCAATGCTATTCGTCTCATTGACTACACGAAGAGGACACAAAATGGTATTGATTAATATTTCATCAGAGTTTACGAAATACCTGAAATAAAATCAATGTTTTAATTGTGAAAAAACATCAAAATATGATTCAGAAATGAAATAAAATAAAACCTTTAGAAACCCTTTTTTAACTTCAGGAGTTAAAAAAATTCACAATAATATAAACTTGTTTATTGTTATAACCACACACAGTTGGAGGATCCAATATTATCATGAAAAAAAAAAACTACATGTATTGAGAAAGCAAATAAGTTTTTAGTTGCAATGTTTAATGTCACATCAGCAACTTTTTCAGCTATTCACTGAATCACAATAGGTCAAATTTTAAAATCTTGTGTAGGACCCAGCCTGGGTTCAAACCCATGAACTCTCGAAGCATGACACAATTACTGATAGGTATCATGTACCGGTATACAAGTGAACCCTGTTATAGACGAACATTAATTTGCTATTTATATATCTGATAAAAACTGTAAAACCTGTATATATAAAGACCCGACTTTTCAGAGGACCTCAGAACTATGGACTTTATAGACAGGTGCTTTCTTAAAAGATGGCTTTCTGTATGACATATGAAGTTAAAAAGCCTTAAAACAGTGGTCTAAATGGACATGTGTTTTTTATATAGAGGTACTTTGGTATATAAAAACTACAATTATTTACAGCATTAAAGGGGCCTTGATGGCTTAGTGATCTAAATTGCAGACTTGAGGATTACAATGTTTCTCACTGCCTAGGTTCAAATTCCACTGAAGTTCAGTAGTTTTCTCAGTACACTACAGTTTCCTTCACCATGCAGGACTGCTTCAGTATAAGTAAAACAAATCTAACTCCCATAATCCAATCCAATTACTGTATTAACAGAAAAAAAATCAAGTGTCCAATACACTATTTTGAAACAACATCATACACAAAATATACATGTACCTGAATAAAAGCTTTCTTTTCTTGTGTCCATATGCTGAAATGATTTATGAAACTTACCTATTAATGAGAAGAACTAAAGAAATTTTCTGTGCTTTAAAAAAACTTTCTTGGCTTAGGTCTGTTAAGAGTTTCTGCAGCTCGGTTGTTAAAGAGTGGTGGCTTTCTTTGTTGTGCCTGTATGATATAAATAACATTATTTATAAATATGGGCAATTTAAATGATCAGTTGATCTGAAAGTTTGGCCACTTTCTGACAACCAAATGGTATTGGAAAATCCCAGGTTTTTGATCAGGAAATTGTTCTGACCATACACACAACCAATAGACACAAAGTGTGTTAGTATCAGAGGAAATTCAGAATTAATAAAGGTGTGAAAAGATATTAATAGTACATATTGTAGAATAAAATATTTGTGTGGTATAGCAATTTGTTACACAAGTACACTTGTGTGATTTCACATATTCTTTCTGACAAAAATTTGAATTATTAAACTATTTACTATAATAAGACTTAAAATTGCAAAATATCTCATCATAGAAATTAAGTGTGTGTGTGTGTGTGTGTGTGTGTGAGCGAGACAGATAAAACCATAGCTTCTATATTCTAAGGGAGGCAACTCAAATTAAACTTCAAATCTTTATGGGCTTTTCGACTCAAAATTACTCTTTTTTGTTATATTTTGTTATTTAGTACATTGAAAAATTATTATTTTGTTCATATACACAAAATATATATTTCACTGTAACAAAATCAATGATGACAACAGCATCTTCCCATTATATATAATGAAAAAAAATACTTACTTATAAAATACTAATAAAATCTCTAATGCTATTTCAAATAATTCTCCATTTTCCTGCTGTAAGATCTTTATGATATTTTGTTTAATATCACTGAGAATTGTACAGCTCTGTTCAAAATTACCCATAATTCCATTCATAATTCTCAAACAATGGCAAACCAGACTTCCTGTTTTAGAATATTTATTCTTTGTATTTATTGGACTCTTCCCATTAAAGATTTCTATATAATTTAGCAGTCTTTTCAATATTCCTTGGACAAATTCTGATTTGTTGGCATGGATATCTTCATTACAACTTATAGTATTTGTAAGGCTGATAATAAATTTAGTCACAGCATTTGACAAGAAAATACTCTTTTCATTTTCTAAAATGATCCATGATTTTCTGAGAAATTCTGGAAAATCAAAATAAAATGGCTATGAATCAATCATATGCTAATAAACTTTAAATATGTCATCAAATTATGTATCTTAATTCATAATATGTAGTATACTAAACCATACCATATAATCAATACAAGCTCTCAACATTTGTGCAGAATAAAATGGATAGCTTTAAAAAAATTGTGAAAAACAAAATGCAGTTCTTACAGGAAAACGTCACCCTATGCAATTCTATTGCTGATGGCACTGGTGTATTTGTACTATTTGTGCCATCAGGTACCATGTTGTGCACTGGGGAATTCCATTACAACAATAAAGTACTGTAAAATCACAAATGTCTGGGTGAATGGGTGGGTGGGTGGTTAAATTTCATTTTCTTTTAATCAGTTAGTAAATTCCACAAAATTTAATGTCAACGAGAATTTTGACCTTCTTGGACCTCCAGTGGGATATGTTTCTTATCTATTTTTTTTCAATATATATATATATTCATTAAACACATGCCACAATTATTTTAATCAAAACAAGAGGCCCCTGGGCCTTAAACACTCACCTGAGGATATAGCCAAAATCATTTGCAAAAATATATACAATATTCTAATGTACATGTCTATACAAAAAATTAATAGTTTTCAAGATAATTAACAATTTTTCTTCTTGTGCATCTATGACCTTGACCTTTAAATGTAATCTTAAATTTTATATCAGAATGATTGCCTTATCAATTCCTATAATATTCAAATATAAATGCCTATACAAAAAGTTAATAGCTTCCAAGATAATAAACAATTTCAGTCTTTTTATGCACCTTTGACCTTGACCTTTGAACATATGACCTTGGACCTTGAGCCATATATCAAAATGATTGTCCTGTCAATATCTACAATATTCTAATATATATGCCTATACAAAAAGTTAATAGTTTTCAAGATAATTAACAATTTTTGTCTTCTTGTGCATCTATGACCTTGACCTTTGAATGTAAGACCTTGAATCATACATCAGAATGATCGCCATATCAATTCCTACAATATTCTAATATACATGCCTATATAAAAAGTTAATAGTTTCCAAGATAATTAACAATTTCAGTCTTTTTATGCACTTATGACCTTGACCTTTGGACATATAACCTTGAGCCATATATCAAAATGATCGTCATGTCAATACCTACAATATTCTAATATATATGCCTATGCAAAGAGTTAATAGTTTTCAAAATAATTCACAATTTAAGTCTTTATGTGCATCTATGAACTTGACCTTTGAACATATGACCTTGAGCCATATATCAACGTGATCGTCATACAAATACCTATAATATTCTTATATATATGCAAAAAGTTAATAGTTTCAAGCTAATGCACAATTTTAGTTTTTATAAGCAAAAAATAACATTTCAGGGGCAACAACTCCTACATGCATTATCATTTAGTTACAAAACTTTGCACCTTTTTAAATTTTGTCATGCTGACATTTTAACAATGTTTTGATATTATATATCTCTTAAAATTTTGAAGAAAATGTTTTGAATTCCTAAATCTCTTAAAACTTGCAAGAAAATAGCCTAAAACTGCAAAATTACAAACTAGGTCATGACCTTGAACTTTGACCTTCAACCCATTTAGAAGGTTATTTCAAGAAAATGTGAAAACTGAAAAACCCATGTCAATATCTGTTCAAATAGTCAAGTTATAACAATTTGAAGCCATTTAATGAAATTTTTAAAATTAAACGCAAAAAACGCGTAACCCATTTTTCAACTAAATTTCACGAAATGAACAATCTACAGGCTTAAGACCCTAGAGAAGCCAAATATCACATCAGATTTTTCCTCCAATCATTGGTTTCAGAGAAGAAGATTTTTTAAGATTTTTGGACCCCTAGGTCACCTTGACCTAGTTTTAGTAGCCATGGCAACGACATGAACAAATCTGAATTGCACCGACCCCTATATGCTTCTGTCCAAGTATCATTTGAAATCTGTCCAGCAGTTTTGGAGAAGTCAAACATAGGTGTTAATGACGCACACACATATACACACACACACTCGCACACACACGCATGCACGCACACAGGCACATACGCATGCTGCGCCATGCCATAAGCTCACATGACCTTTCGGTCAGGTAAGCTAAAAATTAATTACCCTCCGTTGAACAAATATTTATCAACTCTCCTTTCTGAAGCATCTTCTCTAAAGATATATATAAGGCTGTTCCTATAGATGGGTGGCCAATGTCTTTCTCCATCATAACATGTTGTATGAAACTTCTGAAATGACTTTGAAAATAACATGCCACTTCCTTCTTTTGAGCAATCACACTAAATACTTGAATACCAAATGTGACAATCTCTGGTCCAATTTGTTGTTGTGTCTCTATGGACATTAAAAACTGTAAAATTCCAGAATCCTCGATCTGTTCTTTAACTGAAACTTAAAACATAACAAAGCTACAATAGGTTGGAAATCTAAAATTTAAAAAATCAGTAGGAATCATATTTTAAGCCAATAAACTAAGGAACTTAATACTGTAAACGTACTAATTTTAGCATGTACACATTTTAGCACAATTTACATTCTCAATTTATTTGTGTGGATTTAAATTAGCATTTAAAGATCTTATTTATTTGTTAAAACAAAACTTTGACAGATTTTTGGTTTTACTAGTTATTTTACAGGCAACCAAATACACAAGAGCTTCATATACCCAAAGGCTTTGAAAAGAGCATCAAGGCCTTCAACAGTGATAAGTGAAATAAATGTAGCACAAAAAATAGGTATGGTGCTACTTTATGTAGCTCTGCATGGTGTTACACCTTGTTTCTATGGTGTGACAGCCTGTTAATCAGATACTCTGTTTGCAACAATTATGATGGCTCAGACCATGCCCCTTGCAGATAGTGCATACAGTCATATAAGTTTCAAGAAACCTGAAAACAATTTGGAAGAAAATTGGTGTTTTTGGAGATAGGCCAACAACAAAAAAGATTACTATGAATGCCTTAAAAGAATCTACCAGTCACCTTTTGAAAATCAGGTGCTAGTCATACACAGATGTTAAACTAGAAAAATGGTACAGAGGTTTCAGGGAAAATATCCAAATTCAGGGCCTGACCTACTGGTATTTTCCCTTGTTGTAATTCTTTTATAAAGGAGAAGTGGATACACATCGAATTGTTCATCAGTTGACATAATAATTTTCGATTTGTCCTATAAGAGCTAAGAGAAAAATTGTAAATAAAAATACGTTTCAGAGAGAGAGAGAGAGAGAGAGAGAGAGAGAGAGAGAGAGAGAGAGAGAGAGAGATATGAATGGTTTATTCTCAAAACGTTTACAATTTCTTTCAAGAATATCTAATAATTTCTCGAGACAAGTGTCGTCTTTAACATGTCTTTGTGGCGTTGCTAATTTGTCTAGAACCCTTTTCAATGTAGATTCGAAACTTCCCTCCATGTTTGAGATCGTAGCTTATGCAATACGTACCCACTAAATGTAAACATTTAAAGTCAACATTTCTAACACTTGTGTGGTGTCGGGCTGTCGATTTTTTTTTATTATTATTTTATTATTATTTTATTTATTTATTTATTTTTTATGAAAAAATCAATTAGTATAGCTCCACTTCTTCGTCGATTAAATAATTATCATCCCTATTTCGAGTTTTGATATCATTGATATGAATTATTCTAATTCCGTGACCAAGTTAAAGCAGGGACTTATAACATTATCTAGCTATATACGTCCCTGGTTAAAGTAGTGATAACTAATTCGTTTTTATATTAAGTGATTTGATTTGGTGATATAAGTTATTCTAATTAAGTGATATCATAAAATAAATAGAAAAATGACACCTAATACAGAAAAATGCTTTTTAACAGTTATGAAAACCGAATGAACGTTCGAAACCACATTTAAAAATGATGATATTTACAAGAAGACAAAAATCAAGCAACATATAGACGAATACAATCAAACCACGCAGATCTTTTATTCTAGCAGTGACCAGGTGACTGTCGCTGATTTTTGGTGTTCCCGAAATAGTAGGAAACTATCCATCGAAAGAACTCAGAAGGGAGATAAGATTTTAAAACGGGGTCACGTGACCTAGCAGCCATTAGATGTAATTTGCAGCCGGTGTTCCATTTTTATCCAGGAGAAAATGACTTCTGTCGCCTCTCGGGTCATCGCCCGATCTTTACGGGTATATAACTTGATATTGAAATCTGTAAAGACAGTTTAGTTGTCAATTAATGCTTTTGCAACTGTTAATCTTTTCATTTAGAACCTGACTTCTCTTTTGACCTTCAGCACTGACAACAAAAAATACAAATGAAAACTTATTTAAAACAAGTCTAGATATAAGTTCATAATATTTTTTAATAAAATGGATTAAACACAAAAGGCAATTTGAAAGTTTCCTTACGTGAAAGACTGACACGGTACAGTTGTTAAAATCGATTGCCAGTGATGTGTTGTAAATTAAAACATTCCCACTGAAACGATATTTATCGCTCTTATTACCAAATGTTGGAGAAACCACACATGCCACGTCAAGACACTCCTGTGGTGTTTACTATGAGCCCATTATATCATTATTTTGAGGGTCTAGGCTATTAATTTTTAGTAATTTTTACTGAAAATTGTATATAAACAAATAATTAATCCTTTAATTCTAGCTCATCAAATCAGTATCTGCAGGCAAGCATACTACTCCCCCAGTCCATTATCCTGGAACCAGGATACTCTATCCTCCTGATGTCAAGTGCCAGTTGAGGAAGTAGTAGTCAAATTTTAAAGTCTTGGGTATGACCCAGTCGGAGTTCGAACACATGACTTCCTGCTCTTGAGACAGACACTCTACCACTGAGCCACTGAAGCGGTCATGTCTTGTCGAGAATTGAATTGCCTAGAACCATGTATATTATTGGTACAAAAATCCTAGCCAAGTATGTAAACCGCAATGTCCTCTCACAGTTAAGTGAAACTTTGTTGTTTTTTTTTTTTTTTTTTTTTCAAATTTTTACTTACAACAAAATTAAAAATTTGTACATTTTTGCTCTTTCAGGGAAACAGGTTTTATGGAACACAAGCTGCAGTAAAACAGGCTGAGTCCCTGGTGGCTTCAAGGGTAATTTTTCTAACAGCAGTGAACTTCTACTTATGAAACTCCTTAATATTTTTGTTACTCATACTTTTACTTCTGAGCTTTTTTCACTTTAATTACTTTTATGTAAATTTTTAAATTTTTGTGAATAGAAAATTGGGCTTACATTGAAGCAGGCAACAGTGACCTTAGAGAATGAAACAAAGTCTTACATGCTTTAACTTTGTATATAGTGTCAGGGTATGGGCCTCTACTAAGCTGGTTGACCCAAACAATCAATCAAGTCATATTATCAAGGTAACCGACCTTAAAACATCAATCAAGTCATATTATCAAGGTAACCGACCTTAAAACATCTGTCCATGAACTAACAGACTAGAAGCATGAAACTTGCTATACATCCCCAGAGCCAGGAGACTTGAAACTGTATGTAAAGCATCAGGAAATGGAGCTACATATATACCAAGTTTTGATACCCTGGCTCACATTCAGGGTCACAGTAACCTAAATTAAAATAGTAACATTATGTCATGAACCAAAAAGTCCTAGAAGCTTGAAAATATACTAATTATTCCAAGCTGTTGACCTTGACCTTAATTTAAGGTCACAATGACCTGATGTAGTAAAACATCTTTTCATGGCCTCAGAGACCTACTAAAAGACTGTACTAAATATCATCAGTGCTTTGAGAGCTGCTAAGTTTAGAAAGTTGGTATTCAAGGTCATATTGATTTTTAGCTCACCTGAGCTGAAAGCTCAGATGAGCTATTGCTATCCATCTTCGTCTGTCGTGCGTCGTGCGTAAACTTTTTACATTTTAATCTTCTCCTCCAAAACCACTGGGCCAAAATTAATGAAACTTGGTAACCATCATGCCTGGGTGAAGCCCTGTCAGATTTGCAGAAATGAAGGAGTTATGTCCCCTTGGGGCCCCATAAGGGGGGAAATAGTGAAAAACTTTAAAAATCTTCTCTTCTGAATCTACAAGAGATATACCTTAGTTATTTCATTTATAACATCCTTAGGTCATCTATTTTCAGATTTGCACAAATGGTAGCCATGGGGCTCAAAATGGGGAAATTGTAAGGTACTGAGTGGGGTAATTGCTGAAAATTATATATTTGTCACTATATCTTGAAAACTTTTAACTTTTTGTATAGGCATGTATATTAGAATATTGTAGGTATTGTGACAACAATCATTTTGATATATGGTTCAAGTTCATATGTTGAAAGGTCAAGGTCAAAGCTGTAAAAGAAGACTTAAATTGCTAATTATCTTGAAAACTATTACCTTTTTGTATAGGCATGCATATTAGAATATTTTAGGTATTGACATGACTTTCATTTTGATATATGGCTCAAGGTCATATGTTGAAAGGTCAAGGTCACAGTTGCAAAAGAAAACTTAAATTGCTTATTTTCTTGAAAACTGTTAACTTTTTGTATAGGCATGTAATTTAGAATATTGTAGGTATTGTAACAATGATCATTTTGATATATGGTTCAAGGTCATATGTTGAAAGGTCAAAATTACAGCTGCAAAATAAGACCTTAATTGCTAATTATCTTGAAAACTATTAACTTTTTGTATAGGCATGCATATTGAAATATTGTAGGTATTGCAACAAAGATCATTTTGATATATGGTTCATAGTCATATGTTGAAAGTTCAAGGTCACAGCAGCAAAAGAAGACTTATATTGCTTATTATCTTGAAAACTATTAACTTTTTGTATAGGCATGTATATAAGAATATTGTAGGTATTGACATGACGATCATTTTGATATATGGTACAAGACCATATGTTGAAAGGTCAAGGTCACAGCTGCAAAAGAAGACTTAAATTGCTAATTATCTTGAAAACTATTAACTTTTTGTATAGGCATGTATATTAGAATATTGTAGGTATTGGGACAACGATCATTTTGAAATATGGTTCAAGGCCATATGTTGAAAGTTCAAGGTCACAGCTGCAAAATAAGACTTAAATTGCTAATTATCTTGAAAACTATTAACTTTTTGTATAGGCATGTTTATTAGAATATTGTAGATATCGTGACAAGGATTTTTTTGATATATGGTTCATAGTCATATGTTGAAAGTTGAAGGTCACAGCTGCGAAATACGACTTAAATTGCTAATTATCTTGAAAACTATTAACTTTTTGTATAGGCATGCATATTAGAATATTGTAGGTTTTAACAGGACAATCAATTTGATATATGGTTTAAGGTTATATGTTCAAAGGTCAAGGTCATATCAACATAGGAATACTAAAATTATTAATTAACTTTTAAAGTTTCTGTACTTAATATATTGTCTGTAACACTTTGCAAACAATATTGGACATATGTTTAGGTGAGCGTTAAGGCCCATGGGCCTCTTGTTAGAATTGTTAATACTAAACAGCTTCTTTTCCTGAATCATTATATATATTTACAGTATAAAATGAATGCATTAATACACCTTTCAAAGTTAGTTAATTCTTAAACAACACTATTTGGTCATTCAGGTCAAATGGTTCTCTTGTTGACCTTTGTACTTTTGTCTATCTTTGATACTTTTTACTTTTTTTTTTACCCATGACTGATTATTAATTAAGCTGTGTTTATACAATTTTAATAGTTAAAATTTTCCAGTCATTTAGTATATTTGATTTTTTCATCAGCATTTCCATATATAAAGACAAATGGCAGCTTTTAAGTTAAGACGGTTGTTCCTCTACGCATGTGATCAATTCATGCCCTATACTTCCCATTATTTCCTTTTAAGTTAAGACACAGGCCTTTTACGTGTATTTCTCCTTAACTTTTATAGGACTTACTATGAAAGTTGTGATTTACATGTACATGTTACCGGGTATACAGTATCTGATAAACCCAGTAGCTATAGAACACAATACACATAGGTTATTATCAGTTTACAATCTATAAGGGAACACAGGAACATTGAATGCTTATTTTTTATAACAACGCCATTGTTAATGCATCAGTGAACATATTCCACATCACATGAATGTAAAAATATTGATATATAAAAATTAAGACATTTATTTCAATGGCCTGTATTAAACAAATCTAAGGTTAACCATGCACTTATGTATAGACATGTATAGTTTTGTGTGTGTTTACATTTTTTTATCTTTACATTTCTTTATATTATCTTTGTAGAAGCTACCTAATGGTTTAACTGTAGTATCAGTAAATGAAAACAGTCCAGTCAAGAAAGTCGCTGTTGCTGTCAATGCTGGTGCAAGATATGAGAAAATTGATGAGCTTGGCGTTACTCATGCTCTGAGGAGAGGAGCAAATTTGGTAATGATTCAAAATATTTAAGAATAAATTGTGTGTGTGTGTGTGTGTGTGTGTGTGTGTGTGTGTGTGTGTGTGTGTGTATGTGTGTGTGTGTGTGTGCAAAATGAAAATGTATACATGTATGAAAAATTCAAATAGTTATACTTTTTATGCCTTTTAAATGAGCAAGTTTTTGTCTTAAATATTTTTCTAGAGCAAATTTTTCAGCTCACCTGTGCTGAAAGCTCAGATGAGCTATTTTAATAGTTCGCAATCTGTCATCTGTCATCAACTTTTAACATTTTAATCTTCTCTTTAAAAAAAATTACTAAGCCTAAAAAAAGTATAAGTGTCAATATATCTGGAAAACTACACAGTCTTTGTATAGGCTTGCATATTAGAATATTGTAGGTATTTATATTATGATCATTTTGATGTATAATTTAAGGTCATGGGTTCAAAGATCAAGGTCATAGCTGCATAAAAAAACTGAAATGGTTAATCATCTGGAAATTACCCATTGCTTTTCAGCTACTACATTTATTTTAGCTATTTATAAATATACATTGACTAAACCTTAGAAATTTTAGATTAGGTATTGTGGCAGATAAATGTAGGTTCAAACTGGGGTAATTTCAATAGTTTCTGCAGAAGATGTGGAACAACAATGGAACAAATCTGGGATGTACAATGTATATAATTATTATGACAAATTGCTGGTATTTAAGCATGTGTGTGTTTTGTTTATATACATATATATATATATATATATATATATATATATATATATATATATATATATATATATATATATATATATTGTATCAACTATTATTGTAAACTTTTTTTAAAATAAGTAATGCATTTCATTATTATTTCTTGCAGGGAACCTCTTCATTTTCAACAATAGAAATCACAAAAAATATCCAAGTTATTGGTGGAAACTTTAGGTACATGTATTTGCTTTAGAAAGATAAAATCTCAAGTTTTTAATACATTTTGAAGGTTGGAGTTTGCTGATGTCATCTTGAACTTGTTTAACCCAAGTTTAAAGAATTGTTACTGAATATTTTTTTTCACCATGAGCTTGATATTACTGGTAATATGAAAACTCGTCAAGATCAGTTTGCAAGATAGAAAATTCTTTACTTTATCAGTTAATATAGAAGTGGCGGTGGGAATTTGTGATACAGAACCCCCTTAACTGACATTAGTGAATGTACAAGGGGTCCTCAGAATTAACAGGAGATCGATTATATGAAAGAACCATATAAAAGTGATTGACAGCAAGTACAGCTGTTTTAGGTCAGCCCTGTGAGAGACAGGAATTTAGTGGTAATATTTTTCATCATCCTTGAAGTTGGTATTTCTAGCAATCCTAAACCTTATATAATCATGGAAGAACTAGTACAGTTTAGCTGACATTTGCCATGTCAGCTTTCAGTTGGCTTGTAGATAGAACTTGAGGAAAAATGATGAAAAGTTATCCATTGAGGTTATTTTATATCATGTGCCAGAAATTATTTCTCTATAATTGTATTCAGTATCAAGCTTTCTTTTACTTGATATTTTTCATATTATGTGATGGAAATATGTTGGCAAAAAATGATGTTAACCCACTTAGGCACATTTATTTTAGTTTAACAGGCTTAGCTTTAAGCTTGGCAAAGCATTCATGCATGTTTGCTTTGTGGTAACTTTAAATGACTGGCTTAAATAAACCATATTTTGTGTGGAAGATGTCTTAGTTAAGTGGAATAAAATTTATTCATGGAGTTTGAATTAGAGAAGGTTATGTGCCCTACCTTTGGCATGAACAATCATTGTCAAATGTTGTGATTGAAAAATCAAGATTTTGGTTAATATATCAAGCTGTAAAATGCAGCAAATATGCATAAAGAAGCATTTTTTTTCTCTGTTTTGGGACATGAAGTGCTAAAATGTTAAAAGCAATGATGCACTTTTGAGACATTAATTTTAAAATAGTTTTTTAGAGATTTTGTTTTTAGTTTTGACTTCAACTTCTTATTGCATTTTTTTTTAAATCTTACAGTTGTACCTCAACAAGAGAATTGATGCTTTATTGCTTCACAGGAGTCAATAGTGTCATGTTGTAAGTATTTATCATACAAAATTTTTACACATAGTATTATGTGTGACAAATAACTATCAGGGCTTGAGTTATAGAGTGGTCTGATGCAACTATCAGAGCTTGATTTGTAGAGTGGTCTAATGCGCTTGCTTACGGATGACATTGCATCTCATCGTCTAGGTTTAAATCCCACCTAAAAAGATCCTAGTGTGAGAAAGTTTGTCAATTCACTTGCAGAAGGTTTGTGGTTTTATTTGGCCATTTTTTTTCTAGACATACCAAAAACTGACTGCCTCAATTTAAATGAAAGAGTCTTGACTCAGGAGTCAAAGATCATAACTCGACTCAACAAATAATAAGCAACACCACTAGAATTGACTATTTTTTTAATTGGGTAATTTTTGACTGGGCTAAGTTGCACAAAACTTCGCTAACTCCACTGGTTTTGTCAGTGAAAATTTGTAACTTGTGTTTAACCAAGTGTTTTTTAATGTTAGTACATTACTGCATAAAATGAAGTATGCCCATCCAAAGTGACTTATGTTTTTTATATAAAATATCCACAATGGAAACAATGTTAACTGTAAGAAATTATGACATAGGGATTAGAGTTTTAAAGTGTACATTGTTTTGCATTTAATTTTCTGATAACAAAAGTCGTTGATTTTTCATATCTAGTCTAAGCTTGATATTTTAGTGCTATGCCTGACTTGAATTATACAAAGGTTTTTAAAACTTTTTTGCATTTAACAGAAAAAAATAGTAGGTTATACATGTACTTATTAACTTTATTTGTTAGTAAATGTTGAATGTAAAAGTTAATTTTGTGTATTAGGGATAAAGTGATTTCATTGATGGGAAGCATAACAACAGAGCCATTATTCAACTTTTGGGAATTGGCTGAGTTGAAAAAGCAAATGACAACAGATCTGGCTTTTCTTGAAAATAACCCAAATGCAAGTAAGTATACTTTTCAAATATATACATGTAGGTCATGTAAACTTATAGAAGTTAATAAATTTGAGTCATTTTTCATTAAAAGTACAGTCTAACCCACTTAATTGATATAGGATAAAAGCATATATCAAAATAATGACATACAATTTTGAAATCTAAAACCATTTCCTATGTAGCCCACATAATTGCTAAAGTGTCCATCTCCTGTGAATCACATAGAATATTTATCCATCCCAATTCCCAACCATCACTTTAAAATTGTCTGATTTTTTTTTTCAAAATGTAGTGAACAGAGAATTATGGCAGGCGTATCATTAATCAATAGTACGTGTACAAAGGCACACTAATTTTAATTGTAAAAACAATCATATTTAAATTGCTGTATGATTGAAATTTAAAAAGATTAACATCCATTTTTAGCTCACCTGACCGAAAGGTCATGTGAGCTTATGGCATGGCGCGGCGTGTGTATGTGTGTGCGTGCGTGCGTGCGTCGTTAACACGTATTTTCGACTTCTCCAAAACTGCTGGACAGATTTCAATGATACTTGGTCAGAAGCATATATGGGCCGGAGCAATTCAGATTTGTTCATGGCGTTGCCATGGCTACCAAAACTAGGTCAAGGTGACCTAGGGGTCCAAAAATCTTAAAAAATCTTCTTCTCCAAAACCAATGATGGGAGAAAAAATCTGATGTGATATTTGGCTTCTCTAGGGTCTTAAGCCTATAGTTTGTTCATTTCGTGAAATTTGGTCGAAAAATGGGTTACGCGTTTTTGCGTTTAATTTTAAAAATTTCGTAAAATGGCTTCAAATTGTTATAACTTGACTACTTGAACAGATAATGACATGGGGTTTTCAGTTTTGACTTTTTCTTAAAATAACCTTCAAAATGGGGTCAAGGTCAAAGTTCAAGGTCATGACCTAGTTTGTAGTTTTGCAGTTTTAGGTTATTTTCTTCAAAAATTTTAAAAATATATAATATCAAAACATTGTGAAAATGTTCAGGTGACAAAATTCAAAAAGATACAAAGTTTCGTAACTATATGATAATGCATATAGGAGTTGTTGCCCCTGAAATGTTATTTTTTGCTTATAAAAACTAAAATTCTGCATTAGCTTGAAAACTATTAACTTTTTGCATAGGCATATATATTAGAATATTGTAGGTATTGACATGACAATCATTTTGATATATGACTCAAGGTCATACGTTCAAGGGTCAAGGTCATAGGTACATAAAAAACTTGAAATTGTGAATTATCTTGGAAACTATTAACATTTTTTATAGACATATATGTCAGAATATTGTAGGTATTGACATGACAATCATTTTGATATATGACTCAAGGTCATACGTTCAAGGGTCAAGGTCATAGGTGCATAAAAAGCTTGAAATTGTTAATTATCTTGGAAACTATTAACTTTTTGTATAAGCATATATATTAGAATATTGTAGGTATTGACATGACAATCATTTTGATATGTGACTCAAGGTCATATGTTCAAAGGTCAAGGTCATATGTGCATAAAAAGCCTGAAATTGTAATTATCTTGGAAACTATTTACTTTTTGTGTAGACATATATATATGAGAATATTGTAGGTATTGACATGATGATCATTTTGATATATGACTCAAGGTCATATGTTCAAAGGTCAAGGTCATAGATGCATAAAAAGCCTGAAATTGTTAATTATCTTGGAAACTACAAACTTTTTGTATAGACATATATATCAGAATATTGTAGGTATTGACATGACGATCATTTTGATATATGACTCAAGGTCATACGTTCAAAGGTCAAGGTCATAGGTGCATAAAAAGACTCAAATTGTTGATTATCTTGAAAACTCTTAACTTTTTTCATAAGCATATATATTAGAATATTGTAGGTATTGACATGACGATCATTTCGATATATGACTCAAGGTCATACATTCAAAGGTCAAGGTCATCGTGCATAAAAAGCCTGAAATTGTTAATTATCTTGGAAACTATTAACTTTTTGTATAAGCATATATATTAGAATATTGTAGGTATTGACATGACAATCATTTTGATATGTGACTCAAGGTCATACGTTCAAAGGTCAAGGTCATAGGTGCATAAAAAGCCTGAAATTGTAAATTATCTTGGAAACTATTTAACCTTTTGTATAGGCATGTATATTAGAATATTGTATGTATTTTTGCCAGTGATTTTGGCCATATCCTCAGGTGAGCGTTAAGGCCCAAGGGCCTCTTGTTTTTTAGTTTCTTGAATGTTGTCAGTTTAAGGTCATGAATAGTTTCATTTCCTTTTGCTTTTGCTACAATATCAAATACTTTTAAAAATATGTTTCATGTTTTTATTATTTTTAGCCCTATTTTACAATATGAGGTCAAAAGTAAGGGTCATAACCTCATTTGGAAAAAAAAAATTAGATTGCTATATATTGACTTTACTACCTGAAATTATTTATAGCATGAGTTTTTTTTTTTTTTTTAGTTTTGTTTTTTTTTTTTTATATGATGTTCAATATTGATAGTTATGACAATTGGTTTTATACTTTGTGCCTTTGCTACTATCTGAAATATTTTTAAAGATATTTTATTACATAGTGACTATTGCTAAAACAATAAAGTTAACCTCATTGTGTTAGCATTTAAGTTATTCACTGTGTCATAAAAGACAGAAAAGGAATTAAAGTTCTTCTTAATGGGCTAACCTATTTTACACATATACCCCCTCCTGGTGTAGGAAAACCTGGTTTTCACAGAATTTGTGTGACTCATGTGTTATTTTTATTCAATTACCCTGAATTTAAATAACAAGTTTCAGCATGAGACCAGCATGTAAGTTGGTTACTTTCAAGGACCAGGCTGGCCCCAAGATGTGACAAGAATGGGGAAAAAAAACAGCCATCAAACCAGTACTTGAACCTGAGCTTTGATCTTGGTCAGGAATATTACACTCCTATTTGGGAAGTGATAAAATGGTGACAGAAACTCTTATATGCAGAGAAATAACCAGTGTTTAAGAAATATTAATCATGGGAGAAAATTCCCCAAAACTCAACAGAAGTTATCTTGCTAGATCTAGCATATTCTGATTTTTAGCTATGTCTTTTTTTAAATAGAATTGGTAGAACTTCTACATAATGCTGCATACAGAGGTACATTGGGAAGATCTTTATATGCTTCTGAACATAGGCTTGAAAAATTAAGCCAAGAACAGGTATGTGTAAATTGTTTAATTGTTTTGTATGGTTTAAAATAAATACTATATACAAAATACAGTATAACCTGTCTCTAATTGACCATCAAGGGTCTTGGCAATGTTTATCTTTACAAAGACTTTAGACTTTATTTAAAGGGGTCATTATGAGTGAACATTTTTGTTAATGTTCTAAGAATTGTGAAAATTGTTTAACACCTATTGAAATATTTATTTGTTATTTTGATAATTTTAATTTTATTTTGTTGTAAATTTTTTCCTCTCTAGTTTTCTAAAAATTAATTACTGTAACAATTAATTATAAACTTTTGACTTTTTTGAATGTCAGATTATTTTTTAATAGTGTATCTAGATATACATGTACACTTACATTAAGCATTAAATTAAATTTTCTTTTGGATTATTTAAAAAAAAAACTTGACTGGGTGCTGTGCACAGATGTAAATCTCAATAGTAGAGTTTTCTTTAATGCCATAACTCTATTTCTTGATCTTCATGTTATGGTGAATCGATCATATAAATGTATATTACAATGTCTAAATCTTCATTTCCAAGTTTTAAATCTGCTAAATGCAACCTTACCTACTTCACATACATGTAAGTGCCTGCTGCACATTTCACATTTTTTAAGTGGAAATATTTTTTGGCAGCTTTTGCTTTTCCTGTCCTGAAAAAAACTATAATGCTTTTTTCTTAAAAAACACCCAGATAAAAACGCTTGTATGACATTTAAGCCAGGTGAGCTAAAAAGATAGGTCATGTGTTCTAACACTATATGATAATAATTTCCTTATACAGTGCAACTTCCGAAAACCGGCCCTTCTAAAAACCGATCACCTCCACATACCGAACACGCCAGACCGGTCCCGAATTTATCCTTCTTTGTTTATATTAAAATAAACTTCCATAAACCGGTCCCTCTGAATTCCGAATACCGGCCTTTTTTAAGTGCCGAAATCATGTAACATCTTAATAATTTACTTCCGAAAACCGGCCTTTGGGAGTCGCAATGCATCAATGAACCGTAACGGACAGCTGCTAATCCGATTACTGAAAAAACAACGGTATTGTAATGCGCTCATCATTGTACTGGTAGACAGGATTACCTGTTCAGATATACTTGAATAAATAATTGAATTAATTTTAATCTGTTTCTTTTATTGTTCGATAATCTAATTATTGCAATTATTGTCTTTCTGATGGTTTTAATTTCTTTATTTCGAGGTTTTTACCAGTCAAGTACCCCTCACTTGAATATGATGAAAACATTTTATTATAATGTTTATATCACCCGCGCAATGCAAAATATATTAAGAAATATTTTTTTTTATTTAAAACATCATTATTTTCTGTTTTTTTTTTTTATTATTATTTACACACTTTTTAAACAA
The DNA here is from genome assembly GCA_029721355.1 of Tegillarca granosa. NCBI lineage: Eukaryota > Metazoa > Mollusca > Bivalvia > Arcoida > Arcidae > Tegillarca > Tegillarca granosa. Next base: position 34,130,173 of record CM056594.1, on the reverse strand, counting down.
TACTATTACTATTTAATATTAAAACATTCCAGTCACCACGACCCGGAAACCGGTCACTAGAGATACAGGACAGGCTTGTAATTCACGAATCGGTCCTCGTTTTAAGTGATTTGGATAATATTTTTGCTTCATATGTTGTAACTAGCCTGAACAATTAATAAAAAAATATTTTGAAAAATAAATTGTTTCATTTTCAACCGGAAACAGTAACTTGTATGCCTGACTAACACAAGCAGCACACGTGTATCCGTTTTGGATATCGTACAGTTGTTTGTAATAATCTGCCAGTTTGTAAGCTTTTTGGGGTTTATTTACTAGGTACTTGTTAAGTTCAAGAATTACAGGTACGATCAATGCTTATGAGAATGTATTGACATTTACGTATTTTGTCAATACACCGTTTGATAAATTTCTGAAATGGAAGAGATTCGGACCGGATCGGACTACCGGATTTATAAGGCCCTCTAAATACCGGCCCCTCTGAAAACCGGCCAAATTCCTCGGTCCCATACGAGGCCGGTATTCGGAAGTTGCACTGTATTTATTTCAATCCTACTTTTCAGCTTTTAGGATATGTGGGAAACAACTATGTTAGAGATAGAATGGCATTGATTGGGGTAGGAGTTGAACTAGAACAATTAGAATCCTTAGGAAGCACATGGGAAATAGGTTCCCCAAGTTCTAGTGATAATGAAAAAGTTGTGTATTGTGGAGGTAATAACCGAAACTTAAAAATTTTATGTATTTATAAAGTGTAAAATTGGAAAGTGAGGTGTTGGCCTTCCAAAGATGTCTTGGAAAGAGCTAACAGAGAGATTGTAGAGAGTGGAAGCTCTCAAATTCCAAACCCCATGATCATGAGAAATGGAGACATTGGGTGAAATCTGCCAAGCTTGCAGCTAGCTAGTCATTTAGAAGGGAGCCTACAATGGTAAACAATGCCTCTGAACCTGCATGTTAATCAAAAGAAACTGATGATGTTGATGTAATTTTAATTTTTAAGCAGCTGATCATCAGATTTTTGAACATTGCTACAAACCAAATCAATAAAAAATACCTTAAATAGATCCCTAATCTAAATGATGATCAGCTGCAAAAAAATCAAAGACAGTTATTTTTTACAATTAATTTTTGACAAATGAAAGTATTTTATAGTCTGATAGAGTTGTTTCACTTACTGACCATGTGACAAAAGAAAGGTCACAAGAAGATATTGGTCAAGTTTGGTCAGTGATTTGGTTACTTTGTGTAATAATATAAAAACCTTGTTTACATTCTAAAGGTCAAAATGCTTTGTCCATACATACCAAACTTTCCAGAATTATCTCCATAACATAAGCTTGTCCAAGTATTTATATAGATCATGCTGGACTAAAAATAAGTCAAATGATGATCAGCTGATCAGTTCATCTTAATTCATTTCTTTGCTGTAGCTATGTAAATATCCAGTTGGTAATGTATGACATTTTTTTTTGTAAGAATACTAAAAGATTCTTTGTTTTTATGTAGGTGAAAGGTTACATGATACTGGTGGAGATATGGCATATGTTGCAGTTGCTAATGAAGGAGTTGGGTAAATATTATCATTGTGTGTGTGTGTGTGTGTGTGTGTGTGTGTGTGTGTGTGTGTGTGTGAAGTATATCTACTTAAGCAAGCTTATAAAATATTAAAGCAGTTCACAATCAGAGTCTGTGGTTCAAATTTGTAACATAGTAATTAATATTATTCTTTTTGGTAACAGTAAATTTATGTAAATTGATATTTGCCTGTTCAGCATTTGTTTTCAATGGCCAAGATTTATGTTAATTTTGATGACAACTTCAAATATGGTGTTAGCTAATAAAGCACAGATACCAGAAAATGTTAAAATGATACTTGGTTTGTATCTTTTTAATGATAGGTACAGTTATGTTAGAGTTTGGTTTTAATGGAAGCACTTACTTACTTAGCCCCTGGATAATGAAAACGACACATTGTAGGTTGAGATATTTTTCTTATTACAATTTAGAATATCCTTGGTGAATGGTTCAAAGTCCATCGAACTACTAGTATTTTATTTCATACATGTATGTTATTTAATTACGTTTGTTAAATATGAATATGAAAATAATTTCAGATCGACCAGTAAAGAGTTTCTGACATCTATAGTCTTACAAATGATTATGGGAACAGAACCTAGCATTAAATATGCTGGTTGTACATCAAGACTAGGTCAAGCTGTTAGTCAAGGGACAAATAAACCATTTTCAGTAAGTAAATCTGCCTCTGTTCAGTTTTGTCTGTGAGAACCAATGTGTCAAAATAAATGAATTTTGGTTTAATACATGTACTTTAAATTGATAATGCCAATTCGATGAAATGAATATATCAATTGATTTGAATTTGAAATTTAAAAAATATTTTTATATAATTTCATTTAACAACTTGAAAGCAATGTTTTATTCACTTTTTGTAATGGCTACTTTCAATGTCGGTCTGTGTGTTTGTATATCTGTGGTACTTTGGTTTCCAAACTTATATTAAATTTTTGTTTGAACACTTAAGTATTGAACAAAATTAAGTGATATAAAAGCACAGTGAGTTTAGATTTATGGATACTTGTATTTGATAAAGTTGTTATTAAAATTGTTCGTAATTTTGCATGTTCTGTCCAGATTTTGTTCAGTGTAATTTGAAAGATCACTCGTTGCAAAAAAAACTTTTTACATTCATAAAAGTAAGTAACATGTAACTGTATTTAGAACATGTATTGCTTCAGTAAATTGAAATTTATTTATGCCCCTTACAACAAACAACATTAATTAAGCCCTCCCCTTCTTCCCCCTCCCCCTTTCACCTGTTTGTCCCTCGATCTGGAGAGAGATAATGGCTTGTCTGGCTATCTCCTTCTAGAGTTTAAGAGCTGTAGCCTGGCAATGCCATAAGGCAAGACTTAGATGTTACTTTTCCGGTGGCAGTGGTGGTGGCAGTGGTGGTGGCAGTGGCGTGTCAAAATGTGAAAGTTTATGTTGAAGTAATATATTTTCTACTTGATCAAAAACGAACCAGGCAAGACATTTAAATCTGTGGAATTCTTGTTATTTTTAGGAGGATGTTTGAACAGATAATGAGGATGCAATACCAAAAAAAAAAAAAAAAACAAAACAAAACAAAAAAAAAAAACCAAAAAAAACTTGGATTTGTTTCATTTTCACTTTTACAACTCCTACTGATATGGTTGAAAATTAAACTTGAAAATCACTTATTTTGAATATACAAGTGTTTCATATCTTTTTCATGATTTCAGGTGTCCTGTTTAAATATGAATTACAGCGATTCTGGTTTATTTGGTTTCCATATTCAAGGATATGCAGGTGACATAGATAAGGTAAGTTAAAAAGATCACTTTGATTGCTCTTATTATTTAGAGCATAAAATTCGTTGAAGTTGAATTGATTGGATTAATGGTGTTTCATGCCCAAGTCAAGATTCTTGCACTAAAATGGAGATAGTCAGTTCTAGAATGGTGGAGAAAACCGGTTTACAAAGAAACTGACAACCTTCTTTCGCATAGATCCGTCTAGACAATGAAAGGAATCTGATCCATAAGCGTCTTTTCTAAGTCAGCTACATTAGAATAGAAAGCCTGTGTAAAGGATTATAAACTCTATTATTGTCGTTTTTTGACAATGGTTTACATTGTGGTCTTTATCAAGTACCGGTACATGTGTCACAGTTTTAAATGTTTTCTGTTATTTTTTAACTGGGTATGCAGAAATATTAGATATTTTGTCTACATTTCAGTTCATTTCAAGATCAATTTCCCTATGTATGCAGCAGTAAGATTCTTAACTTAAAAGTGTTTTTTGACAATGGTTTACATTGTCATGAATAAATGTTATGTTTTTAAAATTGGCTTCTTTTGAAATTATTATATAGCTAAATGAGCAAATCATCTTGTGCAATTTAGAACTTTTGGTCAATTATGGTCATTTCCCAAGGATTAAACCCTTTTGACTGAAACATCTAAAAAATATATATATTTTTGAATTTAATTAGAGACAGACTTACATTTGGTATTGTGTTCTTCTATGGTCTTTAGGCTATAATTTGTTTATAATTTGATTTTGTTTTCTTCTTGAGAAATAGATATGTTTTCTTGCATTAAATTTCATAATCCTTCACAGAATTGAAAGTGACGAGCATTTGATATACCCTTATTGTTACTCATATCGACAATAGAGTTTAATGTATGGTGTCAACACTCTCATTTACTGTATTAAAGATGAAATTTTAAAAAAAAATTAGCTTCTTGATCGCAAAGAGTTTTATCAGACTGACATCTCAAAACTGTAGTTTTTATACACAGTTGAGTGTTTCAGGCTCATAAGGCCTCTTGTTGATAGAGATTTTGTTTTAAATCTTATGTTTTATATACATTTGTATGTTACAGATGGTTAAAAAAGCTAGTGAACAGTTTGCCAGTCTAACTAAAGGTGGATTAACAGACCAGGAAGTTGCCAGAGCTAAGTTAGTAGATTTGAGTATCAGATTACTCGTTGACCTCTAACTTTCAGCGAGTTAACTGACACTTTTCTTACACAAGTATCTATTCTTGGATTTAGTTTTTTGACCACTAAGGCTTCTGAGGTTCATGGTTTTTTTCCCTATAAATTGATCATTTAGACATCTTTGTAAAAATATGGTGTTTTTTTTTTTCTTTCAGTGTTTTTTTTTTTTTTAGAACAAGGGGAATTTAATTTCAACTCTTTTGTTATAAATGATTTAATAAAATACTTAAAAATGCTTATCAGAGAGTTTTGAGAAACAAAATGAAATGTGGGATGTACATTAATTTTTTTTAAAGCCACTTTAGTTTGACATCCCTTATTTTCTTCATATGAAATTGAGTGGTATCTCACTATGGTACATAAATAAAACAGCATTTTACACTGAGACTTGCATTAAAGGGATAACTCTTTTCAGAGTGAATGAAGACATTGTAATTGGTGTGATTAAGTATTTAAAGACATTACAATGTTATTTAACTGTAATTCACATTATAATATTTATTGTCTTTTAGAAATAAAACAAAGGCAGCTATTGCTATGAAAGCAGAGAGTTCAGAATCAATAGTATCAGATCTGGCAGAACAAGTTTTCACACATGGACAGTTTTTTGATCTTGCAGACATCAACAGAGCAGTGGATGCCATTCAAACAGCTGATGTAGTTAATGTAAGTCTATGTAACTCCTCCTCATATTGAATTTTAACCTTTAACCTTTAAAAGGTAACCCGATTGTTGAATTTATTTATAATTTTTTTTTAAGAGATTTGAGTGCAATAAATATTTTTTTCCAGACAGTAATTAAACAAATAATTAATAAATTAACTTAAAATGTGCTGTTGGTTTATTTTTATTATTATTTTTTTTATATTTTTTTGTTATTGTTTGAAGTCTGTAATTTGTTCATTTCATTAAATCTCATAGAAAAAAAGGTTATATGATCTTGCCTTAAATTTTTTTAATGCTTTCAGTCATGAAATGAATAGACTTACTATAATGTACTCTTGGTAGTTTTTGCTTAATATGTTTATGCCCTTGTAAAACATGATAAATGGGCATCTATTTCCAGAATTTTTATAAAACATACATATCTTTCAACTGAACCATTTCATGTTTGTCTTTCTTATTACATCAATATTCCTGCATGTAATTCATAGCACCTCTTTTAACATAATTTGTTTTTTATTTGCAGCTTGCAAAAAAAATTGTTAACGGTACATCATCATTAGCAGCTACTGGAAATTGTCAAAATGTGCCACATTTACCCGAGTTATTTAAGTGAAAATAAGTTAAACTATACCTAATTAAAACATTAAACTATGTTTGAATTTACAGTGATATATATAAGCAATGTGAAAAAAAAAATTAAAGGAAGCCATGCACATTGCTTGAATGATGGTTTATACATGTTTAAGTGTTTCATGAAGATTTCAGCTTTTTTTTCCAGTCTGTGAAAAGCAGTAAAATTTTTTGCCAATGTTTTAAACATGACAAGTTTCAGGAAAAGTTTTGAAATTTTGAAGTAAGAATTAATGTTCATAAATATGAAATAGTTTAAATAACTTCATTGTAGTGGGTGGAGAAAAGAAGTTTATGGTAAAAAAAAAACAGTGATGCTGGTTAACAGTTTAAATGATAATAACTTATCTCATCAGATATATTTGTGTTGAATGATTCTTGAGATGTTAGTGTTTTACAATAAAAGATCTATTTATGTCTTCTTGTATACTTTGTTGTATGGAATTTTTAGTTTGAGAAACCAAAAGCCTGTAAAGGAATATGGATCTATACATCTTTTTTCAGAACAAGAGAGTGGGAAGAAGGTAGACATATTGTTTTAGGACACTGAAGTTAGTCAAATTTGTTCTTTCTACTTAGCTACATATCTTTTATTAGGGCACAATAGTGAGTTGTACATGAATTCTTGCTTAATACAGATCAAAGCGCACACTAGACATTAAAATAAACTTGACTTAGATATAAAGATCATTCTACTCTCCATTTAATGAAAATTATAGAACCAACTTAGCTTATGCTTACTTGGACTTTGTTAGTTTAGAGTCATGGGTTTGATCCCCTCTTTTGACAAGGCAGGTGGTCTAAAATGTGTGCTTACAGTGCCTCCAAGCACCTAGGTTCAAATCCCACTTAGTTAGTTCCTTTAAGTTTGTCAGATCACTTGCTGAAGGTAGGTAGTTTTCTTTGTGCAAAGCAGTTTTCTACAACTCGGAAGTGACCACCTCAATATAAGGGAAAAAAAATTAACTAGGATGTAAAACACTATTAATCCAATCCAATCTTTTTATTGCCAGAGTTTTTCCTCAAATGGTTTTATAGATACGTGCTTTTGCCAAAGACTTTAGCACATTTTGAGTTGATCCATTATTATTGTGTTAATGTTTTATCTGACCTTTATATATGTAACAGGTTTTTTGGTTACTTTTGCATTTGCATGCTATTGGCAAAATAAGCAAATTAGCAGCTAAATATACATGTAGCAGATTATTTGAAAAGCAATGTTATACAATACTCCTTCATTGTGAGAGGGGCCTCGGTGGCCAAGTGGTCTAAAGCACATGCTTACAGATCACAATGCCTCTCACAGCCTAGGTTGGAATCCCACTCGGGACAGATCCTAGTGCGAGAAAGTTTGTCAGTTCGCTTGCCAAAGGTCAGTGGTTTTCTCAGTGCTCCGGTTTCCTCCACTATTCCAGAACTGACTACCTCGAAATAAGTGAAAGAATCTTGACTGGGGCATAAAACACCATTACTCAACTCCACTTCACTCTGAAGGTATTAGTATCACTTGTGATAACTTGTTTCATTTAATTTTAAAACAAATCTGTATAAACTTTTCGGTATTATGTAAACATTTGATTTTAATGAGATACTTATTAATGAGTAATATTTACATTATGCAATAAAACGTAACTAAACATCATGTCAGAATCATCTATCACCACCATGCATCATTTCACGTGGCTTATAACCACGTGATCTACCTCTACTGATAAATCTTCCTTGATGATCACCTCGTAATGTAGATGAACTTCCTCTTCCTGGCCCACCTCTAAATCCCCTCCCTCCTGGAGGACCACCTCTACTTGGTGGCCCTCCTCTTGATGACCCACCCCTTCCGCCCCTGTCGGATACACCTCCTTGTTTATTTTTGGGTGTTGGCGATTTTGGTCTAAGTCTTTCTATTTCCTCAGAACAACCTGTTAATAGGCCATTTTCTGTGTTGAAATATTCTGCATATTTATATGCATCAAAGTTACTGCTGGTAATTTCTGATCCAAGTGACAACCAACCTGGGCGAATTGTGGAATCACGCCCAAACAAATGTAATCTTCTTCTGCCCAAACAAAAATGTTCAATGATATGAAATATTTCTATTGGCTTTTCTTTACTTCCATATTCTTGTTCTTCATCAATGATCAAGTCAATATCCACATTAGCATGTATGAAATCACCGTCAGTACTTCGCTTCACTGTACCTTTGATCCCCATCAGGCAATGTTCCTATACAAAAAAATATATACATGTATTTATAATTTAATTCTTCGCAAAAACTGAAGGTGTTGGGGGTTCAAGTTTTATTAACACAAATAATATGTACAAGTGTTGTAAATGTTGTTTTAAATTAATTGTGAAACAAATTTACATATGATTAAAAAAAATCTTAATGTTACCTGTAAATGTGTATTAAACTTTGTTATACTGCTGCAGTATACTCAATTTTAATTTTGGCACTATTGAAAGACCTGGAAGTTGACAATACAAGTAAATTTAACAGTAAAATCTAAAAATAATAGCCCTTAAAAGCTTATTCAACCTTCCTAAGGCTTCAGTATTTTGAAGTCCCAAAATCTATTTCTTTTATGCTTTCTTCATAAAACTGACTTCGACAATTGGTGGTAATGAATAAAAGTTTTTGGATCAACAAGATTTTAAAACTATATCCAGAAAACCTTATTTTAACCAATCACTGTGCTTTATTTGGCCATGTGACTAGTAATTACAGAAACAAAATTGAAAAAGGATATCAACAACCAATGGTTAAAATATAAAGTTTTCTCAAGATCAACTAATTAGAGTCTGATAAAAGTGAATAACAAAAAATATGACAGTTTTTGATACTTTGGTAAATATATGTTGTCATGTGACACATTTAAATCAATATCACACTATTAGTAGAAATATGTTAATTACACTTTACATAAATGTTGTACATGTACATGTATATCTACATGGTAGATTTTATAACTTTCATCGTGTCAGCGCCGAAGAGAAAAGCATTAACTTTGAAAACAGGGTAGAGGTCATTAGATAAGAAAATAAACATGTTAATAATATCCGAAATTCGGCAATTTATGAGTCGATCAAATTGAAGTTTTTATTTTAATTTGACAGCGAAATATATAGAATGATCTCTCTCTCTCTCTCTCTCTCTCTCTCTCTCTCTCTCTCTCTCTCTCTCTCTCTCTCATTTTTCATTTTTCTTATTTTTTTCACTTATAATAAAATTCATTTAAAATATTTTTTCAAATTCAATTTATTTTCTACCTCTAAAATTTTCAAATTTATAGAAAAACACAAACACACACACACACACACACACACAGTTGTTTTTAAATAAATCAGTCAATCTTTCATGCAAGGAGAGATAATTTGACAAAATATTGCAAACCTGTCCATAGTGGTCACCTGTCTATAGTGGCCACTTTGGCCTGGTCCAACAGCTGACCACTATAGACAGGTTTGACTGTATTCTTATTGGTCAATATCTATAATATTTTTTCATAAACCTTTTTTTTCCCTGCAAATTCCCTGCTATTATAAGTGCTGTCAAAATATTAAATGTATTAAACTAAATTTCCCTGTATGATTGGGTTATTTGCAAAAAAAAAAAAAAAAAAAAAAAAGGGCCACAATTTCACTTTCTTGGGTTATCAGACTTTATGCATGACATTTCAAACAACAACAAAAAAAAAAAAAATAAAAAAATAAATAAATAAATAAATAAATAGATATGTAAGACAAAGTCCAGGTCAACTTATTTTGTTATTGTTGCATCAAAATGTGGTGGCCACTGCAGTAGCTCAGTTGCTAGAGTGCTCGCTCCGTAAGTGGAAGGTCGTGGGTTCGAACCCCGGCCGGGTTTGACCCAAGACTTGAAAGTGGGTAGTGACTGTTCTTTCGCCAAGCACTGGGCATTATGAAATGAAAGTCATGGTTCTTTCAGAGGGAACTTAAAATTAACGAGGTCCCATGTCATGGCGTGGCACAATAAAGAACCCTGCTGAATAATACCATCAGCACAACACATAGGCAAAATTTCTGCACTTTCGCCTATAGCTGGTGATGTCTCAATATAAGTAAAATATTCTTGATTGAGACATTAAACACCATTACTCAACTCATTACTCAAATCAAAATGTGGTGAACTGGTAATTAATATGATTTATCATGTTTATTAGGGGTACATGTAAATGTATTTGACTCTCAAGACTACATTTCACTAGTCTTACGGCTCGGGAGACTTTACCATCTCTTGGTATATCTTAATATACATGTATATATATCATGATTAACATGTGACAGTGTATACCTTTGTCCTTGCTAGAATGGCATTTGGTTCTAAATCTTTTTTCAGATTAGGATTTTTTATATTTGTTTTTATCCAACAAATGTCTTCACAACGACGAAATCCCCATCTTTTTAAGCACTATAAAAATAAATACAATAATTAAAATAAAATATGTGATATCATCACGTTCTATATAAAACTCCTATTGTAAATATTTTCTTACAAAATGAACCATGGTAATTCAATAAAATCAAGCAGATGAGATTCAAAGTATGGAAACATAGAAAAAACATCAAACTTTGACAGGTAAATTTTCACATCAACATCTTCCACAAGCCTCAAATTGAACACAGGAACTGTTATCTTAAAAAGAAATTGTCAAAATATCATTTATACATGTAAGTCATTTTTATATTTGTAATTTATGAATTCAAGCAGCATGAGAAAAAATGTTTAATTTAGGATATAATGTATTATAGAGCTATGCATCAAGACAGATGCAGCTATGCATTGACAATAATACATCTATGAGTTGATAATGATACAATTATGCATTGACAATGATACAGCTATGCATAAAAACACTGACACAGCTATGCATAAAAACACTGATACAGCTATGCATAAAAACACTGATAAGCTATGCATTAAAACACTGATACAGCTATGTATCGACAATGATACAACTATGTATCAACAATGATACAACTATGTATCAACAATGATACTTCTTTGCATCAACAATGATACTTCTTTGCATCGACAATAATACTGCTATGCATTGACAATAATACTGCTGTGCATCAATACAGCTATGCATTGACAATGATACAGCTATGCATCACCACTGATAAAGCTATGCATAGACAATAATACAGCTATGCATTGACACTGATACAGCTACATGTATGCATCTATACAGCTATGCATAGACAATGATAAAGCTATGCATCGACGCTGATACAGCTATGCGTTGACAATGATACAGCTAAGCATCAAAACAATGATATAGCTATGCATCAACAATGATACAGCTATGTATCAACAATGATACAACTATGTATTGACAATGATACTTCTATGCATCGACAATAATACTGCTATGCATCGACAATAAAACTGCTGTGCATCAATACAGCTATGCATTGACAATGATACAGCTATGCATCAACACTAATAAAGCTATGCATCGACAATAATACAGCTATGCATCAATACAGCTATGCATTGACAATGATACAGCTATGCATTATGCATTGACACCGATACAGCTATGTATCGACAATGATACTGCTATGTATTGACAATGATACAGCTATGCATAAAAACACTGATACAGCTAAGCATCAAAACACTTATACAGCTATACATTGACAATGATACTATGCATCGATTCAGATACAGCTATGCATCGATGCTGATACAGCTATGTGTTGACAATGATACAGCTATGCATTAAAACACTGATACAGCTATGAATTGACAATGATACAGCTATGCATTGACAATGATACAGCTATGCATTAAAACACTGATACAGCTATGCATCAAAACACTGACTGTTAGACCATGTCTTCAATTTTATCAGAATACTAAAATGAAAAACTAAATGTTTCCAATTTTTGTTAATCAAATTACAACATTTACCTGTCTGCCTCTGTCTAAGCCATCAGCATTTCCGCACCAAATCCATATAAATGATCTCTGTGATGCTACTGCTGGAATATCCAGTTTTTCTATCTATTTAAAACAAATATGAAAAAATGAGTGCAGTTTGCACAAACACACACACACAGAGAGAGAGAGAGAGAGAGAGAGAGAGAGAGAGAGAGAGAGAGAGAGAGAGAGAAAGTTGTAATACAGAAATTCTGACCCTCAGGTTAAAAAAGTCATTTTTTCATGAATCAAGATGTGAGTAAATGACTAAGTGAATTATTGTTTAAAGCAACATCAGCAATATTGCAGCTATCACAGTTAGAAAATATAAAAGAGACAATTATATTAATGAATTAATTAATGTAATACTAAATCAGTTACAAATTAAAAAAATTTGGATAAACTATTAGAAACCAGCTATATTACAGACTGGAGAAAATCTGATAAAACAGGAATAATTTTCAGACAGAATTTTCAAATTTTGTGTCTATCAACATGGCTTAAAAGATCTTGCAATATCTGCAAAATCAAACTGTTCTGTCTTTTTAATCGTGAAATTAGCCTGCTTTAGAGACTATAGCCATTAACAAATTCAAATATATATGCAAATGTAGTCGCACATGAGACTCAGTCTTCATGGATCCAGGTACACAGGCATATTTTGTTTTTAAAAAATTACACAAAATAAGCATGAATTTCAGGTGAATTAAGCTTATACATGAAATTTGGCAGAATTATTTTCTGTTAAATTTACATACAATAATGTGAAAATTTTCACTTGAAATTTATTTGAAGTGGCATGAAATTTATGTTAACTAAACTTGGGCATGTACAAAACAAAATCAGCATGTAACCATACCAAATTGAAGTTTGATAATTAGATACATGTACATGTATAAACTATTACTGTAACAATTCTTTTTTTTCTCTGTTGTCAAACATCAAGAAATAATATCATATCATGGTACATGTACATGTACTTGCATGTCAAGAGAATAGAAATTATAACAGCATAGATAAGTTTTTACCAAAGATGCAAAACTTCATCAAAGTACATGAATATTCAATGTTTTTTTCAAGAAAAATGGAAAAACATACATGTATGTTCAGTGTACTTCCATGCACAAATAACAGTTGGTTTGGGCCAGAATTCTAAATAACTTTGTTTTAAGGTAAGCTTATAAAGTAGAAATAATTAGAGAAACTAAAAATGCATCAAACTATCACCATCCAGCTGAACTACTACTACAAATTGTAGACAAGTCTGCTTGGGTAACTAGTCTTACTTCATCCCAGTTCCAGTATCTGTCATATACAGCACCGTTTACTCTCTGGTACTCTTCTAGTGGTGGTTCAACCAGAATGACATCAAATTTACTTCCAAGTTCATTCAAATCAAATGTTTCAAGGTCACACTGTAAATACCTAGAATATTTTGAAGTACATGTACAATTCTGATACATACACTGTAAGATTATACAATTAACGAAAGTTGTACACAGCCAAATAATGGTTACAACCCGATATCAAGAAAACTCCTACACAAAACAGGGAATACCATAAGGCAATCAAAAGACCCAATAGGGCCTGAATCACTCACCTGGCACTTTATTTGCATTTGTATTTTAGATGTTATGTTCACATAATTTTAAATCTGCATCCTAAGGACCTTTATACTGAATAAAATTCAATTTGGCTCATATGTTCCGAAAGAAACTTAGATAAAAACAATACCACAACGTTCACCACATCAAAAATCATTTCCTATCATATTATAGTTCATACTATCATACTATTTCCTATTATTCAATGTACCCTTTGCCGTCCGCCGATTGACCTTACCAGAATTTGTGGAGCCCTGGAGCTTACCTTTTATGTTATACCATGACAATTACTTTGTAACTGTAAATAATTTTCAGGATAACACGTTTAATTGAAGTATGTGATCATAATACATATAACTATATCTTACATTGGTGGAGTATTTGTTTCTGCTATTAATTCATCTTTTAATCTGATTAACTCCCTTAGCTTTGGATATTCTTCAAATCTCATAGCAAGACCTGCAAAATTAAACAAAATTGTAAGCACCGACTTAGATTCCAAATTAAAAAATCGAAATGCAGTAAAATTTGCTATTTTTTAGAGCAATCCCATCCCAGTGTTTTGGGAAAAAGTGATGTGGAAGTTTGTTGGTTGTAAGTTGCTTTCATAACAGATCATTATGGATTTTGAACAAAATTTAGTCATTTTTAGCAGATTTTTATCATCTTTTATAATCTAAATGCCAAATTTATAAATTCATGATAATTTAAGCACAGAAATGAAAATATTTTTACCATTTGAATTAGTCAACCATTGACATACTGAAGATCAATAATGTTTAGCTTTAGTCATTTACAATAAACATAATAACTTTAAAAGAATATAAATTTTAGCAAATTTTGCACTAGGACAGTAGCGCTAATTTAAATACCGTACACTACTTAAACACATGTTTGACTTATAGTCTGTTTTTCAATTTTTTTTTTTTTTTGCTGCACTAATTTAAATCCACACAGTTGAGAATATTTTTGCCCATTATATATGTACACACTAAAATTATTATGTTAACAGTAATTATTTGGAGTATGCTACAAAATATTTACATACAGGTAAATGACGGCGTTAAAACAGACACATTAAAAGAGTAACAATTAGATGTATGTCCCTTTTCCATTACTTTGCCACAACAAGACAAAACTTACAATACTGAAATGTAGGTTTAACATCTCAGTGAAGATTATTTTGCTATATGAAGTTATCATCAGCTAAAGTGAAGAAATTAAATCCTTTCACACCACGATTCTACAAGTAACTAGTAGAGTAACAGTGCCTGTTATCCCTGTCAAGATTCTTTAACTAATATCCAGGTGGCCAGTTCTGGGAGAGTGGAGGAAGCCTCAGTTCCCAGAGAAGAACCATCAACCTTCAGTAATTTAATGACAAACTTTCTCACAGTAGTATATGTGAGAGTGTTTTTTTGAACCCAAGGCACGAGAGGCTTGGTTGTTGGTATTTGTTTAGCATGGCATTAGCAATATCTCAGGTATTTGCAATGAAAACAAGTTTATCAATCTGTAAGGATTAATAAAGAAGAGCACATTCATATATGTGAAATATGTTTCAGTACGTATTATGCCGTGTACAAGCACACAATCAGCGACTATGGTGTTCCCTCAACAAGTTAGCATGCAACAGACAACCATGCCATTCCCATATAATCTTGGCAATTGGTGAATCAGTCCATATTCTGTCCTCATAATGTCAAGGTCCAGAATAAAAGCCTAGTTTTTCCAGAAGGAAGCAGAATCTCAAAATTTTAAACTCTTATGTATGAGTAAGTTGGGATTCAAACTAGGGTTGGATACCGTTAAGAACAAAACAATATGATACCATACCGGTATCAATGAAACGATACAGTATTTTATCGATACTGTTAACGACACATGGTACATGTATTAGATAAAGTCCTGCTTTGCTGCCCTTTTAACAAACTATATTAAATTGGGTTAGATTTTTTGTTTAATAAACAAATGAACATAGAAATCATACATTGTAAAACAGAATTTAAGTTTTATATTTAGTTTATTTTAGCATTTTGCACCATCTTGTTTATGTGTAAAATAAGCCCACACTGGCAACCTCTTCGTTCTTGTTCCAACCATGTTGACAAAGATGAGTCACAGATTCGTTTTTTTTTTGTATGTCAGTTACAAACTAAATATTTGAGCTTTGCCTTGATTAAGTATTTAAATCTTTATTTTTTATATCAAGGTAGATATTTAACCAGACAAAACACATTTAAAACGAGTGTGGAGCTACAAAACAAAATGGTCGTGCACTGTAAAAAAAATTATTAACAATTTTATTTAATAATTGTTGCTTTTGACATGGGTAAAATGAGTGAGTCAAATCATGGATTTTGTTTTATGTTTATACGGTAGGTATTGATAAGAGTACCGGTACTTTTTGAAATGGTATTTACCGGTACTTTTTAGAATAAGTTTCGGTATGAATACTGGTACCGGGTTTCAGTATCCATCCCTAGTTCAAACCCACAATCTTCTGTTCTTGAGACAAATGCTTTACCAATGAGCTCCCGAAATGGTACACTGTGAATCAGTTTAATCATTAAGCACATGCTTTAGATCACTCAGCGACTGAGACCACTTAAGAATGGTAATAATACTTTACTCTACCATGCCCACATCGACTCCGGAGTATAATTTTTTTTAACTTCAAAAGGTCGTACCAGAAAGATCACTTAGAGTTAACTATTTTATCAATCTTTACTTACCAACATCTCTGATATAATTCTGAGGTCTCTCCCCTGTATCTACATAGTTCTGACAATAGTCATTGTGGGGGTTAGCACTTTGTGTTCCCTGTTTAAAAATACAAAATAAATCTACAACTCAAAGTTAAGGTACTGTAAACGTGGATATTTTCATGAAATCAGATACTTGACATTTCGTGTGGGGGTAATTTTCGTGATCTTGCCGATTAAGATCTTGTGTGGCCCCTATACGGATAACATGGTCGTATCGTAATTTTGTTTGAGGCGCTTCTCTTTACCCACAATAAAGCAAGTAATAAAGCTCATCGCTTAAATTCAGTTCACTGACAAATTCTGTTGTAATCTAGAATCTATTAGACCTGTTCACTGGTTAATATTAGTGTAAAATTCATTGAGTTAAAGATGTGACATTGGTTGCAGAAAAATATTTGTCAACCTCACATATCAAACCGATACATGCAAGATGGGTTATTAAAACACATCAAAAATTTGAGAAAGATCATGATTTTGTGATCAAAGCTTTCCATACAGCTGGTTACTCAAACAATACAATAAAATAGCAGTTCGTCAATCCATAATTACATTTACATGTAAGTACCGGTACTGCTGAATCATTAATTCAAATTAAAATTTCATGGTTTTGCCTTTTTAAAACATTTTGTTGGGCGAAAATTTCATGAAAATTGAGTTTTGTGGAAACAAATCCTTTTGGGGAGCAATAGTAACACAAAATGTTCAATGACATTTAATTTTGTGGTTATCACTAACCCACATAAATAGTGAAATTGACCACCCCCCTTCCCCCTCATGAACATTTGTGATTTTACAGTACATCACACACCAACACACGTTAGGTAGCAATTATATATATGTAGCTGACACCTCAAACAAGCTTACAAATAAATTAGAGAAAATAAATGTTGGGCTTATGAAAAGAAATTACACAAACCTCTTATTTTTCAATTTAATAATGCATTCCTCTACAATTTTTGTCATTGAAATGCTTTTTAATAGATGACATAATAATTGTAGATCAGCTTATTTTAATAACCACCTTGGTTGTTCAGTGGTTCAGCATCTGCCTTGAGAGTGAGAGGTCTTGGGTACAAACCCTGGTCAGGTCATAAGACTCAAACATTTGAGATATTGCTTCCTCGACAGGTGCTTAGGATGCACTAAGAGGAAAGAGTATTAACTGATTCACCCGGTGACAGGATAATGGATTTGGGGGAGTGGTATGCTTGTCTGTGGCATACTGACTCTGTGAGCTAGTACCTTATGAAAAAGTCACCCTGAATAAACGTTAGTACATGACAGATCAAAATACACAAGAACACATCACAAGCATACACAAACTTGTTTTTTGATTAATCTTTAGATATTAATAACCTTGCTCTCATCGTGAATAGCTTAAAATTGCTGATGCAACTTGAAACAACACAACAACCTTATTTTAATGGGCAGATAATTTTATGCCATAGCCAATAAAACTATTTACAAATACACTTTAAAATGAATTTGTGATCTTCAACTGAGTAAATACAAGTATGCAAAGTACAAACCAGCTGTAGTGACCATTCTCTATGAAGACCACCTGTCCATTAAGAACAGTGTTTCATGGTCCTTTTGTTTAAATATTTCAACCAAAAAGAACCTCTATTGCACACAACCTGTTTTTCGCTTAATTAAGATCCGAACCAAGGCCCCAACTTTTCAAAGGAAATACAGAAACAATTGTTTAATTACCTGATCCATATTATGGATGCTGTGCAAATTGCAAATAAATATTCAGGTAAATATTTCATCTTTACCTGGTGCAGCTGATATTTTAATTCTATTTAGATCAACAGATAATTAAAACACATATTCATAAAACTACATGTAATTCTTAGTTTTTTTTTTTGTTTTTTTGTTTTTTTTTACAAATTATCATGATGATTATGATGATAGTGATGATAATTATTATTATTATTATTATTATTATTATTATTATTATAAGTGGAATAAGGGAAACCAACACCCATAAGATGTGAAATGTGTAGCGTTTCTTCAGGTGGATACTGCAGGTATTCAATAGAGTTTTCTTTATCAATTTATTATTATTATTATTATTATTATTATAAGTGGAATAAGGGAAACCAACATCCATAAGATGTGAAATGTGTCGCATTTCTTCAGGTGAATACTGCAGGTATTCAATAGAGTTTTCTTTATCAATTTATTATTATTATTATTATTATTATTATTATTATTATTATTATTATTAAATAATTTAAAGGATTTTAATTCCTATGTGATTAACTTGTTAAGTACATGTATATACATTACCTTTAAAAATGTACTACTGTCAGTATAAAATTCTTCTGTATCATCTTCTTGTTCACCATCATTCTGAATAAAATAAGTTAAGAATGACTATTAAAATGCTTATTGGATTATCCCAAAGTCAAGATTCTTTCACTTTTATTAAGTTGGTTAGTTTAGGAATGGTGGAGAATACAGAAATACCTTGAGGAAAAAAATCTCAATGCGGCAAGCAAACTGACAAACTTTCTTACTTTAGCATCTGATTGAAATTCAAACCTAGGCATTGAGAGGTACTGTTATCTGTAATCCTGGATTTTAAACCACTTGACCACCATGATGACATTTTATTTTAATCTCTCCTTTATTTATTATGAAAGTTACAAGGTCCTTCGGAGGAGATCTTAAAAACCAATGACCTGTGTCATGGCAGGTATGGCACATTAAAGAACCCTCCCTCCACATTCCACTAAGTGCACTGTAAATGTCAAAATTTCTGCCACTTCACATATAAATGGGGACATCTTGATATAATAGAAATATTCTTGACTGGGGCGTAAAATCTTATTAAATCAAATCAAATCTCTTTTTTATCAGGATTTGGTATAAAATTCATGATTCCAGCAGAATATAAGTTTTAATACTGGTAACCATTGTAGCAATAAATATTAATTTCAAATGCAAAATGCTGATTATATTTCTGGTCTAAGTAAAAAACTGTCAATAAATTCTAAAAACATGCAAATTAGTTTTTATTTTATTTATTTTAAATTAAAAAAAAAAAAAAAACTGGCACAGATTGTTCCTATAGAATTTTATCTACCGGTACTTATCTGTAAAGATATATTGATGTTTAAAATGCTTGTTAAAATTAAGACAGCTTGTTTAAATGACAAAAATAGCAATGACCTTTGTTTAACTTACAGTTAACTCAGAACTTTTCTTTCTTTCTCGTTTCTCAGAATTATCGGAACTCTCTACTGTAGAAACCTCAATTTTTCTTTTGTTTACTGGAACATCATCACTAGCACTGTAAAATTTGTTAAAAATAAACATAGTTATATCAGTATCATTATTTGTTTCATAAAATGTCATTTAAAAGATGTTGTATGTGTGGTGGACCAGGCTTGATAGCTGGACAGGTAGTTCAGTCTGTAGGGTGTCCCACTAGTATTGGGAAGATTCCTGGTTCAAGTCCTGGTTTAGCTACTGGTTTTTTTTTTCTTTACCTGTTAAGTTTGGGGGCTCATCCCACCCTGGGAAGTGGACAATTAACAAGTGGTCCTAACTGGTAGGTTCGATTCTCGGGAATTGAATAAAAAAAATTTAAAAAAAGAGAGAGAGAGAGAGAAAGAGAGAGAGAGAGAGACAGACAGAGAGGGGAACATGGCAGACTTGGCTTGATAAATTGTTAGGTAACTTAGTCAATAGAGCATCCTGCTAGTATTTGGGGGGACCAAGATTCACATTTTTGCCCTTTCCTGTTACATATGTGTATATGATATCAGGAAGATGTGCTAAAAGTAAATATGAATATAATATACCTTGTGTCTTTTGCTTCTTTTTCTTCATCAATAATTTCTTCTTTGCTTTTCAAAACCGTTTTTAACCCATCTGGACTTCCAACACCAAACTTGAGAATGAATAAAAAAAAAAAAAAATAAATAATGATAAATTATGCTTTGTAAGCAGGGTCTATACTAGTATATAAATAAGATTAGAATAAAAGATAAATTCGATCATCTTACAATATCTACTACTCCCAGGAAATCAAGCCCCTCAGCTGAAAGATAGCATTTAATCTTATACATAATTCTTCTTTAAATTGTAAACAAAAGGCACTACAATTTCTTTGAATGCCTTTTAAAAGTCAGGCTGAACTATTTTAAAAAATTTAAGTTGATGTCTGTCGCAGAAAAGAATGATGTAAAACATTGATATCATCCGCTAAATCGATGAAACACAAAAATGTGAGTTGAGTTGAGTAATGGTGTTTAATGTCCCAGTCAAGAATATTTATATCTAGACGTCCCCAGCTATAGGTGAAAGTGCAGAAATTTTGCCTGTGCGTTGCATTGATGGAATTATACAGCAGGGTTCTTTATTGTGCCATGCCTGCTATGACATGGGACCTAGTTTATTTTAAGTTCCCATCTGAAAGAACCGTGACTTTCATTTCGTAATGCCGAGTGCTTGGCGAAAGAACAGTCACTACCTACTTTCAAGTCTTGGGTCAGACCCGGTTGGGGTTCGAATCCATGACCTCCCACTTACTGAGTGAGCACTCTACCAACTAAGCTATCGCAGTGGTGCCACAATAATGTGACAAATACAATATAGTTGTACAGTAGCATATGTTGAACACAAAACCAGAAATTTATTTAAAACAACAACGACAACAAAAATTTACAATTCAATGTTTCTGAGTATGTAATTAATTATTGTTTATTAGAAAACCTGCTTAGGAAATCAGGTGACAATCATTTCATACTGATCATTTTATATTTATATTTCTGATGTATGATGAAAGCTCTTCTACTCATCAAAATGGCAAAATGCAGTGGAACTATAAAATTTATTCAACTAAAATAAAAACTTACCGCTTGAGCCAATAGTTGTTTTCTTTTAAGGGATTTTTCTCTTAACTCTTTAAGACGATCACCCATGGTGGATTATTTCCCAAACTGTTAAAATAAAAAATTATTTAAATACATATTGAACATTGCTTGCATTGTAATCCAAGTAAGATTCAGTCAAAATGAACATTGCTTGCATTGTTATACAAGTAAGATTCACACAAAATGAACATTGCTTGCATTGTAATCCAAGTAAGATTCAGAAAAAACCATTCTACCAGATCCTCATTGAGTATAAATCAAAATGTTCATAAATACAGGTTATTATAAAGATTTACAAGCTACACCAAAAATATAGAGTTTTTTTCACTTTTTCTTAAGTTTCTCAAAGCAGGATCATTTGGGAATTTTTACCTACAAAATTGGGAAAAATGTATGCTTTTTGGCATTGGGAATGGGTCCCTTTACCGGACCCTGTGAGTGGCCAGAAAAATCTCTGGCTTGCATTGTAATCCAAGTAAGATTCAGACAAAATGAACCTTGCTTGCATTGTTATCCAAGCAAGATTCAGAAAAATATTAACATTGCTTGCATTGTAATCAAAGTAAAATTCACACAAAATGAACATTGCTTGCATTGTAATCCAAGTAAGATTCAGAAAAAACCATGTTGAAAAACCATCCTTATAATGATTGTTTTGTTATGTATAAATCTACCAGTAATTTGTTAACCTGCAGTGACATTTAACAAATCATGACATCATTCATTAAGCATTGAATCTCATTTTCATTCAGGTCATTTAGAAATAGTCTGAATGGATGCTGTGCTCACTGTGTAATCTGTGTACCAGATTGCACAAAAATTTGAACAGCATCCATTAAGGCTATTTCTAAATGACCCAAAATGAGCTTTAATGCTTATAATTAAATTGAAAAGACCTCTACATCACATGAGAGAATAAGAGAATAACTTTATACAATTTTTGCTTTAATTAACTTCAAAAACAACTTTAGAAAACCAAGGAAAAATGATATGCATTAATTTGCCATGACAATAACAAAATCTGATATGTGACAGACAGAATGTCACAAAAAAGTCAAAGCAAGTCCAAGTGGTTATCATAGTTAGTGTCATATTATTTAAAAATGACTCAAATGTTTTTTTCAACCAATAAAATTTAGAAATTTGTCAATTATTTCTAGTAAAATTCATCCATATGCTGCTGTCTTTACCAGCACCTGTCAGATTTCTCAATCTGATTTGCCAGCATGCATTGCAATCAATAATGTTTAAAGTCTTTGCCAAGAATTTTCAAGGTTAAAGTAATGCATCACAGATGTTGCCATGAATTGCCTTTTTTTTTTTTTTTTTTTTTAAACTGGAGATAAAGTTATGTTTCTGGTAATTATTTTGGCAAAATGGAAGTTTGTGTCATGAAATTAAAAGACATAAAAACAAGGATTTTTGCATCAAAATATAATGTATATTAATTTGCAACAAAATTTTGTTTCATGCAATTTTGTTGGCTAAAAAAGTTGAAGCCACAGCTTATCCTGAATTATGATTTTGGTGCATTTCTGTATTTATAGGGAAACATCAATTTTTATATATATATATATATTCTGGTTTTCAATGGAAACAATAGTTCCATACAAATGTTGTGAATGCTAAATAAATAGAATAAAATGTTTATACTACATTATTTTTTATATAAACATTTAATTTTGCATTTGTACAAACTTTTTACATAAATGTAATTAATCATTTTAGTATTCATTAATTAATTTTGTATTTTTGATTAGGTACAGGAAAGGAAAATTTGGAAATGGACAAATTATAATAACAAAAGAAGGTACTTGTATCACTATTTTTTAAAATTAACGTTTTGAAGAAGTTACAAAAACTAATATTTCTTTAATTCTAATTTCAGGTATAACACAATCATTTTTACTCAATCTGGTATTTTTAATGGAGATCTTTTTGTTAATAACTTTATTTATTTGTAGCAATCTAAGAAAATTATTTGGTTGAGTACTTGTCTATAATGTCAGAGGTTCTGGGTTTCATCCCCAGTCCAAGCCTGCATTTCTTTATTACATGTTACATATGTTGTTTTTTTTTACATGTAACAGGAAGGGAAAAAATTGGGGTTAAAAATGTCATTGATGGCGCAAGGAACCTGCTGAACTACATGTTCTAGCAATTCATCTTAATAGTGGCCAGTGTGGATCTTAGAAGTGGTGCACTGGGTCATATAAAGTCAAGCCATTTGTGGGACTGTGCACAGGGGCTTGTATTTATTGATAATTCCCTTTTTCTGACAAATACCCACTTTCTGGCCAAAACCCTGGAAGAATTTCTCTCTTTCTCTAGATTGCTACCAATACCCTCTTTCTGGCCAAAACCCTGGAGGATATTTGTCAGAAAAAGGGAATTATCAATAAATACAAGCCCATGTGGACTGTGTAGAAATGGCAATACTCCACTGTAATTCAAGAGTTTCCTTCAATCCTTGTACCAATCAGTGTTTGGACTGATCCCAAATCTTTTCCCTTCCTAATACATATGTATGCATAAATTATTTAAATATTAAATGTGGAAAATCGATTACCGATTACCTAAAATCACCAAAACAGGATCCAATAAACAGGAAACATTTTTTTTTTTTTTTTTTTTTGGGGGGGGGGGGGTTGATGTATGAACGGATTGAACGTGGAAGTAATGCAGTAATGATGAAAGAAAATCAAACAGGTCTGGAAAGGCTTATGCTATTTTTTCAAGACCATTTGTGAGAGAGAGAGAGAGAGAGAGAGAGAGAGAGAGAGAGAGAGAGAGAGAGAGACTCTGCATTATAAGATATGTAGAATTACACATTAATTCTTTTATGCGGTTTGACGTTTGCTTTCTCCTTTCACTTATTGTAACAAACGTTTGTCGCCGATATTCTTTCACATGTCTGCACTGAAACCACACTGACCTACCGGAAGTTGATAACTAATCAACCTAACTTGATTGAAATGAAACCTAGTAAAATGTGCCAATCATGACGAAAAATGACGGTACGCATCATTTACTAAATATTACCACGTATAAATTTTGACATGAAGAAATAATTTCAAATTTTTGGATATCAAACATACATAAAATACTAAAAAAAAAAAAAAAAGAATAAATAAGGAATGTTTTTTTTAAAGTTCAATCATGACCAGAAACATTTCGATCTTAAAGATTTACTACTGTCTGATTCACGTCTGCCGTAGCACTAGTTTTTCAAGGTTTTAGAAGAGATATCAAAAAATTTTGTAGAATGCCACATACCGTTATGACGTATGCATTTTGTCGTAATTAACTGACACCAAACTAAATGCCATCTTAGCTGGAGTATAAAATGCAGAGCTTTTTAAAATCCTTACGGGGATTTAATATGGGAAAAGGCACAAACACACCGGAAATACATCGCTGTAATAATCATGCGGGTTAGGGTAGAAAATTCTGGAATAGTTCATTCAGCTGTAGGTAAGATCGCTGTTGTAAGACCTTACAGTTATATATTCCTTTTGATGTCAAGTTGCAGACGATATTACCTGGCCAGCGAAAATGGGAAAGTCGGTCATGCGCAATTCTATTTTCTTAACCCGCATGATTTTTCAGCGATGTTTTTCCGGAATGAGTGTTTGTGTGTTTTCCCATATTAAATCCCCGTAAGGATTTTAAAAAGCTCTGCATTTAATACTCCAGCTAAGACGGCATTTAGTTTGGTGTCAGTTAATTACGACAAAATGCATACGTCATAACGGTATGTGGCATTCTACAAAATTTTTTGGTATCTCTTCTAAAACCTTGAAAAACTAGTGCTACGGCAGACGTGAATCAGACAGTAGTAGGTAAATAGGTTGTCCCATTGCACGATGTCCACAATAAACACATTACTTGATCCACAATAAACACATTGCTTGATATCTTTATATAGTCTTTATATTAGGTATAATTTTGTCATTTTATCAAATTCTGGATACCATTTTTAATATATCCAATACCACCGGCAAAACTTTATATTATAGTCTAAACAAAGCATGATATATATAGCCAAGACAACCAACAACAGATATATATATATATATATATATATATATATATATATATATATATATATATATATATATATATATATATATAGCCAAAATAACCGGTTACACTTTATAGCCAAAACAACCAGTATCATGTATATAATAGAAAACTGGCAACACTTTATACCCCAAACAACAAGCCGCATTGTGACTTGGCTTTAAACATGAAGCTTTTTTTGTTTAGGCTATAAAATGTTTCCGGTTGTGTCTTGGTAAAGTACATGTTGATGGGTGTCTTGGCTTTAAACATGATGTTTTTTGTATAGGCTATAGAGTGCTGCCGGTTTTAGTTTTGACTATAAAGTGTTGTTTTTTGTCTTGGCTATATACATGATGCTGGTTGTTTTGGCTATATCCATGTTGCCGATCGTCTCAGTGCTATATCCATGATGCTTGTTGTTTGGGGTATAAAGTTTTGCCGGTTGTAATGGCTTTAATTTATTCATATCTCTGGTTGTTTTGGCTAGATATGTGTTGCTGTATGTTTTGGTTTTATACGTTGCAGCTGGTTGTTTTGACTATAAACATGATGCTGGTTGTTTTGGCTATATCCATGTTGCCGATCGTCTTTGCTATATCCATGATGCTTGTTGTCTTGGCTATATCCATGTTGCAGATCGTCTTGGCTATATCCATGATGCTGGTTGTTTGGGGTATAAAGTTTTGCCTGTTGTAATGGCTTTATTCGTATCTCTGGTTGTTTTGGCTAGATATGTTTTGCCGGTTGTTTTGGTTTTATACGTGTTGCTGATTGTTTGGGGTGTGTATGAGTTAACGGTTGGTTTGGCTATGTTTGTAGTGCTTTGATTATATACACGCGTTTACTGTCGCTTTGAAAATTATGAATTGGCTATACGTTGGTTTTTTGTTTTTGTTTTTTATTTTTATTTTATTTATTTATTTTTTTTTTATTTTTTATTTATTTATTTATTTTTTTTTTTGTAATACAAATGTTTTTTTCGTGCTTTATATGTATTTCGGTTGTTTCGGCTATATAAATATATTTTATCACTCATGCCGGTTGTCTTGGCTATATCTATATTGCTGGTTGTTTGGCTAAACACAATTTTCTGATTTTTTTTGTCTACATGTAACTTGCTGGTTGCATGAGTCGTGGCTATATACGAATTATTGGCTGTTAAGGCTATATACATTTTTTGGCTTTGGCTAAAGTATCAGGCTGACCAATCACTTTTATTAACTTTTCCGGATTGGTACATGTTTAAACGCGTGATATCACCGAATTGGTACCCCGTGATTTTTAAAGCGCGACTCTGCTTCGTAGATACATTTTTAACTAGCAGTATTGCCTTCTGCTATAAATTCAGGGTTTTTTTTTTTTTTTTTTTTTTTTTTTTTTTTTTTTTTTTTTAAATATTTTCTGTCCGATTTTCTGTTTGAACACTACATTTCTCTCGAATTGGTAAGAGAGTGATATTAAAGCAAACCCTTCCGCAACATTATATCATAAAATAACGATTGTTATATACATCTATGATTTCTTCAAATCAACTAATACCGTGATTGTTTTAGTGTAAATGTAAACGAAATCAGACTTTGATATCTTTAACGCTATGTAAATCTATCGATGACTAAAATTCTAAAATTAAGAATGAATCAATGAACTTAATTTAAGTACAAGTGTTGGCATTGCGTCAGAAAGATTAAAAAGATGAGCGCATTGTTACACACACGTATATATAACCAAAAACCCACTCATGACAATGCATAACTTGAATTTGCAGGAGAATCCTGGAGCCTGAATTAAAATTTCTTCCTGTATTACCTTTAATAATCGTGACGTCACTCACGGATTTAAACGGCAAGTTAATTTTTGTCTAAATTTTTTTTCAGCGACATTTAAAACTTAAATGTCTCTGTCACAGTAATAATACAATAACATTTTTAAAAATTATTTTTATAATTATAGATCTTAACATAATTTTAAAAGTTTTTTTTATTATTTTTTTTATTATTTTTTTTTTAATGTCTATTCCTTGGAAGAATGTCTTCATTAGATTTTAAAGAATAACTTCGATATCGTTTTTTGTACATTGAATAATGCGCCTAGCTATGGCATGTCAAACGTTGCAATATTCCTATGGCATGCCAAACGTTGCAATATTCCTTATATCTTTTATATCAAAAAGTACATTTGAATTCAATAAATTGATATTTAACTTCAAGAAATTTACTATTTGAATTCAAAAACATATATTTGGATTCAAAAAAAAAAAAAAAAAAAATTGAATTAAAAAAATGTACATTTGAATTCAAAAATAAATCTATTTGGATTCAAAAATATATATTTGGGTTTAAAAATATGTACTAGTATTTGAATTCAAGAATGTTTAAAAAGAATATTTAAATTCAAAAATTTAGGTAGATCTATTTGGATTCAAGATAAAAGATATATTTGAATTCAAAAATTCTTCATTTGGATAAATTTCTTGAAGTTAAATATCAATTTATTGAATTCAAATGTACTTTTTTGAATTCAAATACAAACTTTCATGAATCCAAATATATAATTATTGAATTCAAATGTAAAAGATAGAATATTGCAACGTTTGACATGCCATACCTAGCAAGATAAATTATTGCTTTTGCATACGGGTATCACATGGTCAATCATGTGACAGATTTGTTTACTTTTTTTAGTTGTACAAAATGGCAGCCACACTAGTTGTCCTGATTGCAGCTGCAGTTGTGCTTCTAACAATTTGGTTTCTAAAATATGAGAAAAAAAGGAAAATTATTGACAGGATACCAGGACCTCCAGCTTTACCAATCATAGGGAATGCACACCAACTTAAACACACAAACCGAGGTAAAATTTATACATTAAAATGTCTACAGTTATTGGAATGGACTTTGAACTTAAACTGTTAAACAGTTAAAGTATTGGAGATAACGTAATATTTATATTGACGATCGTGGTATGTCATTGAAATCCACTATTTGGTATATCGATATCATTAGAGTGTACATTTTTCATATTAGACATGGAACCTGTATTAAAGACTCCTTGACATTTTTATCTGTCTATATTGGTCACAGACAATTTTTTTCATTAAAGGGAGATCAATATTATAACTATTTTTATGATCATTTAAATGTCAATCACTATTCATTGAAAGAAACAACTGCCTATTGTACTAGTTCTGTGGAAACAGTAATAATTGGTTGGCTTATAGTGGCTACTGTTTCTGGCATATGCATATATATAGACCTGAAATACATGGCTCTGAATGACTTTTTTCGGTACGACAATACCACTTTTATAAAATAAGACATTCGGAGCTGTGTATTTCAGGTCTAATACAAATAATAGTCCGAACTTTTGTTTAAGAGATTATCTTGTAACTAATACAGTCATAAGTATATAATGATAGTCCATACTTTTTTTTGTAACTACCAGTAATACATGTACAATCATTTGAAACAAAACTACTTTATGTTTCTAATTTCTTTACAGATTTTGTCCTTGAAAATGGATCAAATTGATGTTTGATGCAGCATTATCTAGGTCAAATCAGTAATTTAAATGTATTGTCAAATTGACCTACATTAAGTCTATTATTGCGACATTTTCCTGTAATTAGGTCATACATTTCCTAATTTTAAATTATGCATCATTGATAAAACTATGAGTCAAGGTAAACAATCTTTCAACTATCATGTCCAGAATTAGAATAAAAAAGAAGCTTTTGAAAAAAATATAGCAAAAAACTTTGAAAAGATTACAGAATCAATGATGGTTTCTTACATTGATTTTGAATGATTTAAGCTGAGGTTTATTCCAAGCCTATAGCCTCAGCAATACATTGTGAAAATATCATGTAATCTCTTTTCTGTAATTTCTGATGCTTTTGTTCATCTTATGTTCTCCC
The DNA here is from genome assembly GCA_029721355.1 of Tegillarca granosa. NCBI lineage: Eukaryota > Metazoa > Mollusca > Bivalvia > Arcoida > Arcidae > Tegillarca > Tegillarca granosa. The sequence goes on along the minus strand of CM056594.1, from coordinate 34,101,140 downwards.
ATATCCTTAGGCTTATCATACTTGCCTAGTGCTTAACCTATTTAAGTGACATGGTGACTGAGAACAGAGACATATATTACAATATATTATTGTAATATATGTCTCTGCTGAGAATACAAGATCCCTTTACAACATTCTTTCTAATGTAGTGAAAATGAGCTAGTTGTGGTGATGTAGTGTTGTATATATAGTACTGGTAGATATAAAAGAGTGATTTACTGGTAGACTATCTGGTCCAGAACTTTTATCCTTGTGGTAGAGCATTTGCTTATCACCCATAAGGGCCAGGTTTGATGCTTAGTTAGGGCACTAAGTGAGGAAGTGTTTTATTTTTTGGGTCATTTCTTCTTCCTGTTTGACTGTCTTAATCAAATTCTACATCTGATTCTGAACTGTAAATTAGAAACACATTTGTATAATGATTATTACACTTTCAAACAAAAATTTCAGTCTATATGATTTTTGTTAACACCTGATGTAATAATTTATAGAAATCACAATGAAAGTCAGCTGATTTTTGTTCTTTAGCTTTCATAAAGATATTTCAATTATAATCCAGAAAACATTGAATCTTAATCAGTGAAATGTAATTGATTTATCAATTTATTTAATAAACTTCCATCTGCATTTTGTTAATTGTTGAGCACAACTGTTTTTTTTTTCCTTTTTTTTAAATGAAATATGCAAATAATGTGTGATTTGAACACCTTATTAATTTAATGCTTAATTGTATATCTAATTTCAGAGTTTTATGAACAAATATTAGAATATTATGAGATGTTCAAAGATAAGGGTATAATACGGTTATGGTTAGGTACGCAGCCAATGGTGTTAACTTACCAAGCTGAATATGTAGAGGTAAATTATAATACTCCAAACATCTCTATTTTAAGCATGGAGGCTTGGTGATTCAGTCTAAAGCATGCTTACGAATCACTGCCCCTTTCACTCACTACGTTTGAATCTGACTTGGGACAGATCCAAGTATGAGAAAAATCTGTCAGTTCACTTCTCAAGGGAACCTGATTTATACCACCATTCCAGAACTGATGACTTAATATAAGTGAAATAGTCAACTGGGGCCTAAAACACCACTAAACTCTACCCTATTTCAAACATGAAGAATAGCTCAGTGCAACCATATCTGACAAAACTTTGGATCATTTAATGAATTGTCTTTTGATTTAACAATAGTTTTACAGTTTTAAAATTATTTGTTGTTTTGCATAATTTTACAAAGAAAATGTCGAAATTTTGAAATCAAAACAGATTATGAGAGAGAGAGAGAGAGAGATTCACATCTTTTTTAATCTTTTATAATTTGATTTTCAGGTTTTACTTAACAGCAGTAAGCATTTAGACAAATCTCAAGATTATAGATTTCTTCATCCATGGCTGGGTACTGGTCTTCTTACAAGGTATGATTTAAAAAAAAAAGGATTTTGAGATGTAGAAAGTTTTTAGGGTCATAAGAGGGCTTAAACCCAAATTTACTGCATTATAGATGAGCGCTTTACAATATGATATTCCAAATCGCTTCATTAATTCTGTGCATTAAATAAACCTAAATCTCAAATGGTAAAAGTGAGACAGAATTGTAATTCTTAAGTCCATCACTTCATAGGGCAACCATTGCCATGTCACCCACTGTAACTTTATGAAGAGATAATGCAATGTCAGACTCTGTCTCCAACTTTTGGACCCTCTGCACTTTGAGCTAGAGCTATACTAATTATGTTGCTTAGACTGCTACTTTATATTTTTGTAACTGTAAGAGATCTTGATGACCTAGTTTTTTCTAGATATTCCAGTTTCCTCAACCAACCAACTTGATATAATTAATAGAATCTTGACTGGGGTATTAAAATATATTACTCCACTCCACTCACTGTTATTTTAGATTTTGTAAAATACAGATTACAAGTTAAAATTTTCCAAATGTTCTCAAGGTTTGTTTGATGTTCTCAGATTTTCCAAAATTTACATTTCAAGATAAATTGTCAACATTGCAAGTAATTCTGTATCATTTGCCATGTTAAATATTCTGGTACCAAGTCAACCAGTAGAAGCCTACAAGACAGAAAAGTCTTTCTAAATTGTGATCCACCAAAGTCTTCCCACCAGTAGTAAGATGCATTTGACTCTTTACCACTCAGCCATTACAGTTCTTAAATTACTAGGTCAAGTTCAATTTTTTAGAGTTATGGCCCCTGATGAACAAAATGTATCAGTATAAATTTATATTTGTAGTACTGGTTCAAAATGGAAGACAAGACGAAGGATGTTAACTCCTACATTTCATTTTAAAATCTTACACGACTTTGTCAGTGTGTTTAATGATCAAGCAACAGTGTTGTTGGACTGTTTGAAGAAACAAGAACAGAAAACTGAATTCAATATATTTCCCTTTATAACAGCATGTGCTCTGGACATCATCTGTGGTAAGTATGATGGAAATATAGAAAAATACATTTTTTTGTCTAGCCTAATAACTACAGAAACATGCCTGGGGCATGCTAAAATGTAAAAATATATTAGGTATAACCCAAATCAAGCTTTGTGATGACTATAAGAGCCAGTTACAATGTAAATTCCTATGCAGCAGTACCTTGGAATTCTTATATTTATGTACTGAGATGGTTGTTACATTTTTATTTGTTACATTTTTGTGGAGACATATGTCATTTTCTCACATACTTCAAGGTTCATTTTATTGGATGCTAAGGCCAAGTAAATCCAATTAAGACAAGCTAAATGAGACATGTGACATCACAAAGCTATTCATTGCCTACATTTCCTATAAGATGTGACATCGCAATTAAATTATGATGTCATTTATAAAGAGAAATCTGACCAGTCTGTCTATTTTTGAGTCCAAAACTTGCTAAAGCTTGGATAATTTGAAGTCATTATCTGATCCCAACATAATTTTCTGACAGCACTATGGATTATTCTAAAGCTGCTGAAACTTGAAACTGTATCTTCTATTTAAATTTGTTAATGAATAATAAAATTTGACAAATTTCTAATGATTCCATTGGTTGAAAAGTGAAAATACATTCAGGATACATTGTATTTCTCAATGACCCGAATGAAAATCAGATTTAATGCTTAAATTTATCAGATGATGTATTCAATTTTCAGAGACTGCGATGGGTAGACATGTAAATGCCCAAGGTAACAGTGACTCAGAATATGTCAAAGCTGTTTACAGGTAAGTAAGTCTCTGTGAAATGGTATTGGAATTCTATATTCTATTGCACTAATTTTTTTTTTTTATATGAAACAGTTTTAGTGATGAATACTTGTTTTTTTAAGAATTTCTGAGATAATTTTACAACGACAGAAAAGACCTTGGGTTTGGCCCGATGCATTATTTTATACCATTGGGGATGGTAAAGAACATGACAAATGTCTGGATATACTTCACAGATTTACAGAAAAGGTAACACTTCAAGTCATGTTTAAGTCCCACCAGTACTTCTTGGTAATCGGTTCTTTTCTCCAATTTAAAAAAAAAAAAAAAAAAACTTGAATGCTCTGAAAAACTGGAAAAACAAAATCAGATCAACTCTGAATATCAATTTCATTTTGCAGTAAAACGTGATATAGTAATCACTTATATAAAGACTACCTGTCCATTTGGACAAGTACATGTATTTTATGATTCTTTGGCTTCTTTAAATTTAAACCAAAAAAATTTCTCTCTAAAAAGACCATTCATTTTCCAAGTTCTAGTACTTGTCTTTATATACAGTTAAGATTGTATAGTTTCTACGTATATAAATAACACCTGTTGGCTTAAACCAGCATTTTAAGGTCTCTTTGCTTCATATTTCAATCAAAAAGAACCTATCTATAAAGAACATTCATATTCTGAGTTCTTGTGCTGGTCTTTATAAACAGGTAACACTGTATAGTAACCACTGATAAAATACCACCCGTCCAATTGAACCAGCTTTTTAAAGTCTCTTTGCTTCATATTTCGGTCAAAAAGAAGCTTTCTATACAGAACACTCATCTACTAAATCCGTATTTTTTAGGCCTTGAGGGTGGTCTTAATATACAGGTTTTACTATTTTTGTAATTTAGGTAATTGAAGAAAAGAAGGAAGAGTTTTCAAAATCAAAAGACAACAAATTAAGTATTGAATATATAATACAAAAACGAGAGGAAGAAGATGATGATTCAAGTTATTTAAGTAAGGATAAAAGACTGGCATTTTTGGACATGCTACTTTGTGCATCTAGTGATGGTCAGAATTTGTCTTTTGAGGACATCAGAGAGGAAGTGGACACATTTATGTTTGAAGTTAGTAAATTAATTGAAATAATATATTAATTATTTGTTACAGACCTAAATATACATGTAAAAGCATTTTGAAAAAAAAAAAATTCAAAATTGAAATAAATTTTAGTTTAGTTAGATATACATGTACATGAACATATATTTTCAGATGTTTATAGATATTCCTGATGAAGACCAAAACTTAATAAAAGCACCACACCATTCTTTTGAAAAGTAATGGGTCCACACTCTACCTGTGTAAAGTGAATTAGTCTATATCATACCTGAGTAAAGCCAAACAGTTGATACTGCACCTGTGGAAAGTGAATCATTCCACATCATAACTGTGGAAGAAATGGATCCACACTCTACCTGTGTAAAGTGAATTAGTCTTGTTATACCTGAGTAAAGCCAAACAGTTGATACTGTACCTGTGGAAAGTGAACCAATCCACATAAAACTGATGTACAAGGTTGCCTTAATATAGATATGTTTGTATTTCAGGGACATGACACAACTGCTGCAGCTATGAACTGGGCAACACACCTGATTGGTGCAAATCCAGAAGTACAGGACAAATTACATGAAGAACTGGACAGAGTTTTTGGTAAGATTTTATAAGATAATGTTTAAAGCATGAATGAAATAAGCTGTACTCTGCTTGAGATCAAGTTATTGTCTGCCTCGAACTTACATGCTTATCAGGCCTGTGGTTAACCAAGTTAAATTAAGTTACTGACAAGTACAAGACAACCCCAGACCCTTTTAAATTGAATGCTATTCCATCATTTGGAAATCCCCTTGTATAATTTTTTTTTCTTTTGCCTTTGCAAAAATGTGTAGCCATGACCCCACAATGTAACTAGGCTTTTGTGTAAGTCCACAACCCATATATGCTGAGTAGAGAAGAGCAGTGATGTATTATGCCATATCAAAATTCTTTTATTAATATTGAGGCAGTCTGAAATGGTAAACAGAACCAGAATACTCAGGAAAAACTACAGTGATTTGTCAAATAAACTGACAAACTTTTTCAGATATGAGTCTTCCCAAGTGGGATTTAAACCTAGGCTGTAGAAGTGCTATATTCATTAAAACTTAAACAATTAGACAATAGCATCACTTTGAATCACTCCATATTTAGGATGACAACATTTAGCTTTGGGCTAGTACATGTCTAATTTTCGGCAATTTCTAAACAACTGTGACAAAAACTGCAGTAACATGTCTCTAAGGGATATACTTTAGCACCAAAACTTTTTGTGCAGAAATATTTAGTATAATTGTTAAATCTTAGATAATTTTTATAAGACACTGTCAATATTGTGTGTGTGCTTGGTGAAGAGAGGATTGAGTTTACACACATTTTAATATGTAAAAATGCATTGATTTATTTGATAGTGCACCAAAAGCAAGAAATATAGTCTATTACTCAACATTAAATGGGACTTATCACCAATGTGCTCTATCCTTTGTTAAAATGAAAACTTCACAGGTACATAGGATTTTATCTATTTCTTTAGGTGATAGTGATCGACCAGCAACAATGAATGATCTAAAAGAATTGAAGTACTTAGAGTGTTGTATAAAGGTTTGTTGTAAATTTGTTTGAAACATCACAACAAACTCTTTAAGAGTGAATTGGATAAGAGTAAATATGGTCAACGTTTTGGATAGAGAAAATGAATGGACTAATGATTTTTAAAGCCTCAATCAAGATTTCTCACTCATATTAAAACAATCAGTGCTATTATAGTAGAAGAATTCCAAGTACCCAGAGAAAACTACCAAACTTCAACATCTAAACTTACTGATTTTCTGGCAAAAGGATTTCTCCAAGTGAAATTTGAACTCATGTGATGTGAGGCAAAAATACTATTGGGTTATTTATAACATAGTGCACTTGGAAATCCCCATTGGTATTACCAGGATGAAAAAAAAGAAATATCAGACAAACAGATGCCAAATTTCTTTTGTACTAATTTAGATATTGATAATTCTAGTAGTCATAAAATAGCAATCAGAAAAATGGGAGTTAAAATTGCCTCTTTAAAAAAAAAGAGAAATTAAAATTGCCTTCTTTAAAAAAAAAAGAGAAATTAAAATTGCCTTCTTTAAAAAAAAAGGGAAATTAAAATTGCTTCTTTAAAAAAAGGGAAATTAAAATTGCCTTCTTTAAAGGAAAGGGAAATTAAAGTTGCCTTCTTTAAAAAAAAGGGAAATTAAAATTGCTTCTTTAAAGAAAAAGGGAAATCAAAATTGCTTCTTAAAAAAAAAGGGAAATTAAAATTGCCTTCTTAAAAAAAGGGAAATTAAAATTGCTTCTTTAAAGAAAAAGGGAAATTAAATTGCTTCTTTAAAGAAAAAGGGAAATTAAAATTGCTTCTTTAAAGAAAAGGGAAATTAAAATTGCCTTCTTTAAAGCAAAGGAAATTATTATTGTCTTCTTTTTAAACGTTTTTTTTTCTTTTTAATTCAACTTCAGGAAGCACTTAGACTCTACCCTTCAGTTCCATTCTTTGGTCGCTGTTTGACAGAGGATGCAGATTTTGGTAAGTTTAATTTTGTTTGTCATTTTTTTTTTATTTCCTGAGGTATGTTATAGGTACTTTATGTCATATAATTTGAATCAGCATCCTATATTACAATTCTGGTTTTAAAATTTTTCCCCATTTTTTGGATAATTTTGAAGTTCAGCGACACTATTTTTATAAAGCTTGATCTTGTCACACTTTGAAATGAATTTATTTGATATTTAATATACTATAAACTCTCAACTTAAGCATTATAGATTTTGTGTTTTGACCATCCTTCTAACTTCACATACATGTACATACAACCATACATACATACATACATGCATACAGTTATTTTAGCATATTTTAACTATACCCTGAAAATGTAATTTACACATTCAGATTTCATTCTGGAACAAAAGATTCTTAAGTCATGAAAAGAGAAGCAGATGGAGTCTTATTTTTAAAGTCAAGTTAACAATATGACATTTATCTTGTTGGAAGTTTTTTGGAGGGTTGGTTGGTTTAATGTTTAACCTCACATCAGCAGTTTTTTAGCTCAACTGGCAATAGCCAGCTGAGCTTATGGCATGGCGATGTGTGTATGCGTCTGGGCATGCATCCATGCATAAACTTTAAACTTCTCCTCTAAAACTACTGGACCAATTTTAACCAAATTTGGGTTGAAAGGTCCCTAGGTGATGCAGATTAAAGTTTGCACAAATCAACTTCCTGCTGCATCCAAGATGGCCGCCGTTACTATAAATAGCAAAAAGTGATAGACGTTTATTTTTCAAGCGATTTAGTTCAAATTTGTGTATAGAAAGTAGATGCATAGCCATTTAACATATATAACAGGTTTTTCAGAAGCATATTTTATTTGGTAGGTATTAGCAGAATATTCAAATAAGGTGCTATAATTAGCCAATTCTTTGAAAATCTTCTCCTATAAATAGCAAAAAGTGATAAATGGCTGATACATGTTTATTCAACAAACTATTTAGTTCAAATTTGGTATATAGAAAGTAGATGCATAGCCATTAACATATATAACAGGTTTTTCAGAAATATTTTTTATTGGGTTGCTTTTAAAGAATATTCAATAAGGTGCTATATTTGGCCAATTCTTGAAAATTTTCTCCTCAAAAAACTACTGGACCTGTTGAACCTAATTTGGTGTGTGAGGTCCCTAGGTGATGCAGATTAAAGTTTGCACAAATCAACTTCCTGCAGCATCCAAGATGACAGCCGTTACTATAAATAGCAAAAAGTGATAAATGGCTGATACATGTTTATTTATCAACTGATTTAGGTATATAGAAAGTAGATGCATAGCCATTTAACATACATGTATATAACGGGTATTTTCAGAAGCTTTTTTTAGCTCCCTATAAGCAGAATATTCAAATAAGGTGATATATTTAGCCAATTCTTTGAAAATCGTCTCCTCAGAAACTACTGGACCTATTGGAACCAAATTTGGTGTAAGGTCCTCGGTGATGCAGATTAAAGTTTTGCACAAACTGTGGCATCTAAAATGGCTGCCGTATCATAAATAGCAAAAAGTAATGAATGGGCAATACACATTATATATACAATTTGGTTCAAATTTGATATTAGACTGAAATGTAAAGCCATTTAACATACTATATAATTTTTTTCTGAAATTTTTAAGCTCAACTGGCAATAGCTAGTGGCATGGCTGTCTGAAATTCACATGCAAATAAAGTGCCAGTTGAGCGATACAGGCCCTTTTGGGCCTCTGTTTATTATTACATTGAGAGCAAATTTCTTTCAATCTAAGATTAATCTGAAAACAAATTTATTTACATGTGAATATATGAATGTGTTTTTATGGTTGTTCATATACTAGCATACCAGTTTTATCTATGTTCGCCTGGGATTAAAATCTTGTTCTTTGATGACACACTACATTTGAGCTACTGGTTTGTTTTTAAGGGGAATCACATATTATTTCTTTATCTAATAAAAATGCATCATCTTTTAAAACAATTTTAATACAGCAGTTAAGTTTTAAAACAGGTAAACGAGAAAGAGGTAGAATTGAAATTATTGACTTGCTAATTTAACAATGAAAAAATTGTTCAAAATTTTGCTCACGGTCAATGTTTTTATGAGTCTGAAATTTTATCTATGGGTCAATTGAGCATAGGGTGTATTCTACACATATGAATACTATATAACTACTATCTTTTTTATAAGTAAAGAATAAAAAATAATTTATTATTTTAAAACATTTTTGTCTTGATGAAGAGTAATAAAATCCGAAAGCCTGGACCAGACTTCAACTACCATGAAACAATCAATATCAGCAGATGTTGATGATCATTTCTGTATTTAGTATTTAAGTAATCCATCTGAACACTGGTATCCACTGGAACCATCTAGAACCCCGAGGATATGAAAAATCATGGGGATTTATAGTCTGCTCAAATTTAGAGAAATGAAGAAATAAAAGCAGAAACCCTCTCCAAAATATAAGTTGCCATTTCAAATAATAATTTTTGTAAAAATTATTATTATTCTAGGTGACTATCATGCCCCTAAAGGGTCGACTGGTTTAGTTGTTACAATGTTATTGCATAAAGACCCAAAATATTTCCCTGACCCAGAAAAATTTGATCCAGACAGATTTTTACAAGATACTGCAGTTAACGTCATCCTTTTGCCTATGTTCCATTTTCTGCTGGACCAAGGAATTGTATTGGTATGTTAAATATAGATAGTTAGCATTTATTTAAATTGGTGCAATTGTTGTTTCTTGTAAACAAGTAGATTAAAATGTATTTATAGTTTACTTCAAATGTGTCAGCCTTGTGATGGTCTTACAAGCACGTTTTCTAATCCAGTATGTTAATTGTATTTTGACATTGTACAAGAATAATTTGAAATGCAATGGAGTAAATTCAAAAAATTTTTGAGGAGGATTAAATATTTTTTATTTTTCCTGGGTATGTAAAAATCACCAAATAGTATATATTTTTTTTAACAAATATCCTTCAAAAATTGGTGGGGAAAAGTTAATGTTTTTATAAAGGATCTCTATGCTTTAAAGATTGACCGGTATCAAACAGAAATGAATATATTTTTTTAAAATCCAAATTCCCAATTTTTATTTTTTATTTTTTTGACAAATTTCATTGGTTACTTTTGTTGATATTTAAAGTATATAACCTGAAAATTGTAATCAACTATTCAGGTGTTTTGTTTTCCTTTATTCTAGGACAAAAGTTTGCTTTATTGGAAGAAAAGGTCATAGTATCATCCTTATTCAGGAAGTATAATGTTGTGTCTAAACAAAAAAGAGAAGACCTAGCTCCAGTAGGGGATTTGATTCTTAGACCAGAAAATGGTGTAATTGTTCAGTTGAAACCACGAAAATAGTATGTCATAATCTGCTACAAATATGACATACATGTATTAAAACCACTGATAAAGGAATTTATTTAAAGAACATGTATATAAAAATGATATTTTAGAAGAAAATCCCATTTTTTAGGATTAATAATTTTTAAATACTGTAAAAACTTTATGAATCTGTGGTGTTACATTCCAGACTTTTGAGTTTCCTTTAAGAACATCATGATTAGAAGACGTATTTAAATGGCACAGTTTAATAATACAAATGGTAATGACCATATATATATATATATATATATATATATATATATATATATATATATATATATATATATATATGTATAAATTTTAATGCATAATGATGGGAATGATTCATATTTTTAATTTTTTGATGCATTACATTATATTCAAAAGATTTGTAGGGATTTGCATGAAAAACATACTTCTATATTGTGTTTTTCATTTCAAAAATCGTACATAAATAAAAAAATATAAGAAATAAAAGGGAATAGTTATCACTATTTGCAGTTTTATTGACTGCTTAATTTGTTCTTCCTAAATTTTGTATACATGTAAATTGAAATATGAAAATTTAAAGTACAATGTATAAATGTATGTAGGTTTCTAATACAATAAAGACCCATTTTCTGTTTTAATTAATGTAATTGAAATTTACACTTATCATGTTGATAAACGTAAGACAATCTAAGAATATATTTTTTCCATGACAAAATGTTTGGTTACAAAATTGCTTGGGAATAGCAATGGTTGATTTACCAGTTTGGTATCTTTTTTTTTAGCAAAATGTTTATTCAGTTTCTTAATAATCTAACTGAAAGAATGATTGATCACAATCTTTGTCAGAAGGCATTATCAAATTTCAAGAATTTGTCAAAGCTACGTGTATATAACATCTATCAGGATCTTGGTTATTTGGATTCATAAATTTTGGAACTTAGATTCATTATTTTCAACTGTTTGGCTTATGTTTTTCTACCTATTTAACTTTTTCGGCACCTAGTATCACTGATGAAGAATGATTTTTCGAAATGAGCACATATAGCACATCAAAATTTGGCAGGTATTTGTGATATATATTATATTCTGTTTGTATTGTTAAGCATTGATTATTTTTTTCCGACTGTATTACAAACACCTGCCTTTAGTTAATTCAGTTATTTATAAATTCTTAGGCTAGAAAACTACAGTGTTCACTTTATAAATGATATAAACTAAACATTTAGAATTCTTTGAAATCATTATTTTTGAATTCATTGTTTGTTGTTACCTTTTAAGGTAAGTTTGTATTTAATACTTTTGATTGACATGTTTATTTGTGGATCAAAAAATAAATTAATAAAAAAATATATAATTGATAAAAAAATATAATAAAATAAATAAATAAAATAATAAAATAAAATAAAATAAATAATAAATAAACATAATGAAATAAAATAAAATAAATAAAATAAAAAATTAAATTTAGGACACCACTGAAATTGATGATTCCACAGTTTAATTTTTGTTTTTCTCATATTTACATGACAGAAATCAGACACTGTTTTATTATTTGTATTTTTTCTTTGCAGGACTAACAGATAAGTAATTTAGCTTTAACTCACAACAATACAATAAAATAATAAAAAAAAGTCAACGAACCAATCAAATAAGATGCTTTGTTATTGTTTTTGTTAATTTGTTAATGGTATAATAAACATATGATAAAATATTTGATTTTTCAGTTAAAAATATTTTATTTTATTGAATATACATGTATATGTTTGTGAAATATTTTACCACTGTTTTTCTTTATAGTGCTAATACAATCATCAGTATTTTAGATAATCTTTTTTAATGTGATTTTCATATTCTAGGTGCTTACCTGCTAGTCTTTTTTACTTTTACATGCAATAATTTGTTTGTTTAATTTCAATCATTTGTTCAGTCAAATTAATGGCATTATAGATGGGTAAGGTGATAAACCAAGGTAAGCTTATTTTTTAGGATTTATTGGTGTGATGTAATTGAAGTGACAATCAAGAGGCATTATAAAAAGTTTTACTATAATTTTTTGTTTTGTAAACTGATTTGTTGTTGATTTTTTTTCATTGTTTACAATAAAGAAAACTAATCAATAAAAAATATCTTGTGACTTTTTATGAAATAAATAATATACATTACATGATTTCAAGGCTTTCAATGAATGTTAAAGAGTTTAATTTAGTAAGGGTGTTTAATGACACACTCAAGATTCTTTCACTTCGAGTATGTCAGTTCCATTTTACATGTGAAATATTTGAATGCGTTTTATGGTTTTCCATATACTAGCATACTAGTTTTATCTATGTCCGCCTGGGATTTAAATTCTGCTCTTGGTGGATGCCCTTCATCTGACCTACTGAGATGATTTTAAATGGTGTTTAATGCCACAGTGAAGGTTCTTTCGCTTATATCGAGTATGTCAGTTCTGGATTGGAGAAGACAGAAGTGCCCGGAGAAAACCACTGACCTTCAGCAAGCAAAATAAAATAAAATAAAAAAAAAAACAAAACAAAACAAAAGCTTCCTCAGACTAAGGTCTGTCGGATTCGAATTCCTATCTAGGCAGTGAGAAGCACTGTTATCTGTAGGCATGGACTTTAGACGAATGTGAAAGAGAATTAATATGTAGTTTTTTAAATCATGCTTCACTATATTGTTCAAACATCTAGGTATTGCAATTTTCAGTTTATAATATATTGATATTGAATTTGAACAAGAATAAAAAATTCTTTGGCTAACTTTCAAGGGCAGTCAGAAAGTTTATAGAAAAGTGTATTTAGCTAGGACTATCACAAAATTTCTGTTTTTAATTTCTGCTTAACAATTATATTACAATGTTTGACCTACGTACCTACCTTCATTCGTTATTTTATATTCTGTTTACAGCAATTGTCAACAACAAAAAAACATTCAATATTAGTACTATCAAAGACACTGTCCTTCCAAAATGTTCGTTGCTTTAAAAACAAGTTTTGTTGAATTGAAAATTTGGTGGCCTCCCATATTGCAAGTAATTAAAAAAAAGTTGCGTCTAAAAAACCTGCACTTGGCCCTAAGGTCTAGATACTTTAGAGAGAGATTTTATGATTCCTGCATAAAATAACAATGGGCATGTTTAAACTACGTCAAACTAGACAATAAGTAATTTGAAATTATTGACTTCAGCATAAGTTTTGTTATCTTAAGTCAAATTATGGAAAAATTCATTTCTCGATACAATCAAAGATGTCAAAACTATGAAGCCAAAAAAAAAAAAAAAAAAAAAAAAAAAAAAAAAAAAAAAAAAAAAAAAAAAAAACAGAACACCCAAGGAGTAAGACAAGAAAACAAAGATCTATGTGTACAAGAAACATAAATTACCGAGGCATTTGGTTATAAAGCACTCCTTAGCTGGATTTGGATTCATATAATTTTGTAATTTTGGATATATTTATTTTCATCTGTTTGGCTCTTGTATTTTGTCTATCAACACCAATAGTGTCACTGATGAGGAAAGATCTGTAAAAAACTATGAAGCAAAAGATAACAGAACAATCAATGAGTAAGACAAGAAAACAGAAATAAAATACCGAGACATTTAGTAATAAAGCATTCCTTAATTGGATTTGGATTAATATATAACACAAATACCAGTTGAATTTAGATGTGCCAGATGTGCACATTTCGGAAAAGTATTCCTCATCAGTGACACTTAGACCGAAAAGTTTGATAATGAAAAACATAAGCCAAACAGTTGAAAATTAATGAATTTAAAGTTCCAAAACTTTATAAATCCAAAGCAGGCTAAGGAATGCTTTGCATGAGGGAACAAACCTTAATATGATTTTGGAATTTTGGATATATTAATTTTCAACTGTTTGGCTTATGTTTTTTTTAACTATCAACTTTTGCGGCTTCTAGTGTCATTGACGAGGAAAGATTTTCAGAAATGTGCACATACGCACATCAAAATTTAAAACGTATATATGTAGATATTGAGTTATAATTTTACTCATTATTTTTATTAATTATTTTTTATGAAAACGGATTTTAAAATATAAACGTTAATTTCAAGGTGTGAAGTCTTTGCTTGATTATACATGTCTTTACAAGTAAACTATTCTGCTTTTGACAGCATTTGTTTATGACTCAATAAAACGTATTTGATATAAAAATGGCAAATTCGTCTTCAAGGGAAATATCTTATTGGTTATTTCTGAGTTTTTACAGTACAGCTACTAATTTAGAAACTTTTTTGCTTAAGCTTAAAGCATTGTTTGTAAAATGTTTCAATAAATTCTAATAAACAAATTGGCAACATTAAAACATATTTATGAAGGGCTCTCCATACGTTGTTGTTATGATTAGGTTAAACATTTTTTTAGATGGACAACATGCATAAAAACAGGTAAAACCACAGAACAAATAAAAGATAAAAATTACAAGACTAGCTAGGTACACAAGGAACTCTGATTGTAGAATCTCAAATAAGGTTATGGCAAAGAACTCTTGGTGAGCAAATTGTCCCAGATAATTAATAACCAGAAGAGCCTAAACACATACATTATTATTATTAGTAGTAGTAAAATGTTTATTTTATGAAATTGAACCTTGAATTAATTCGGGTTTATAACATATGTTCCATTCTACGAAGTTTGTTTATCATTGAGCGGTAGGTAATAAATAGGACATATATACTGTGTTTCAGGTAAAAGTCTTGGAGAACAGGCCCCAGTTTAACAATCATTTACTCAGCTGAGTGTACACTCAACTCAAAATATTCCCATTTTTTCTCATCATATTTTAAAATAATCAAGTTCCTTAAGACAATGTTTTGTTCAACAAACCAATGCTAAACAGATAAAAATATAACATTATTTATTCAATTTCAACTGTGTAAAGTCATAAAAATTGACATTTATATATTCCTGGGACCTATAAATCTGAAAAGCACCCGGCCTCACTTCCTTGATGGAAGTTCACGTGTATAACATATTTTGCCAGTTTGCAAAGGTTTTACTTTGTTTTTGGGATTGTGATATGGACAAGGACTGGTATGTTTGTTTTATTTATTGGTTTTCTTCAGAGTATTATTTGTGTGAGTAAGTTTGTTAATTTGCTTACTAGAGGTTGTTTACTTCGAGTACTCTAGTTTCTCGACTATCCGAGAACTGACATCCTTGAAAGGTGACGGAAAATTGCCCGTGGCGTATATTAATGTTTAACGTAGCATTTAAGAACCCAACAATCTACATGTAACATGTAATAAATTGAATACTTCAAATCACAAGAATGTTACATCTAAGACTTTACAATGGCCAGAAGTGACTCAAACTTGTTTATAGGATATTTTTACAGTTTTCTCATGTTTTGTCAGAAGTGACTTTTACTTGTTAATAAGACATCTCTACAGTTTTCTCAAATAGGTTCACTCGGGTTTTTGTAAGTATAAAACAATTCTTATCTTTTACTATCATCGATAAATTCCATCCATTTTTACAATATCCTAGACTGAAATTTGGACGTTTACAACCGAAACACGATACAGCAGACGAAATAAGCTTACCCGAGTCAATTCCAAGTAAACCAACCACAATTATATACAGTAAATACGGCATATACAAGAAAAGATAACTCGCTTTTCAACAAGACAAATTTTGCTTGAAGAATAAGAATGTAAAAACTATTTTGAAGTCATAGAAATATCATTTTTGGAGTTTCGCATTTGGAATGAGAAAAAAATGCTAGTAGCAATATTTAACATTTAATAATAGAAAATCCTTGTCACGTCCCTTGTAAAAGTAACTGTAACAACATTTTTGAAATAAAATTTCCTTATCGTGACAAACAAGCAT